>JAIZAY010000170.1:0-88914 GCA_029531755.1 Holothuria leucospilota
TTCAATATTTGTCCCAATAACCTTACATTCAATGGTAATTTGTGACTTTGTGACAGAGTAACAGCGATACTTAGATGTAAGGAGTACGTCAGATGTATCTCCGTGGTCTTTAATGGTGATTTTCTTGTCGTAAAACTGCAAAGCATTTGAGGATCGGTCAAAAGCCTCCATAAGAGCCAAATCTACCTGTGGCCGAATCCCTTTGATCATGCACGTCAAAGTTCCCTCCGGATGTCCCTCGAGAACACAGTACTGTTGATGATTGCATCCACCAACGACTGGGTATGGTGGATCAGGATAAACTGAAAATTTATACGAAATACAAATAACATATGACAAATACAGTCCAGTTGTATATAATTGCTTCGGTTGAGAAAAACCAGTTGTCAAAATTCTGAAAATAATATTTTGTGATAATAAATGTTGTTCATAAAATAAATTTGGTACTCAGCTAAAAACCTAACTAGTATCTTTTAAATATGTGCAGAGTTGTAACAAGTCAAGTCACTGACTCGGACTCGAGTCGACTCGAGTCGCATATTTGGCTTGAATTGACTTGACTTGGTCATCAGCCAAAATGACTTGACTTGACTCGAGTCACCACCTAAAATGACTTGACTTGACTCGGACTCGAGCATAGCATGACTCGAGTCAAATTGAAGACTCGAGTCATGACAAATGTCTCGAGTCTCCTGCTGCGACTCGAGTCCTTTTACGTGACTCTGATGTTTGTAAATGTACCCAATTGTGGACTGTACATGTGCATATCGCGAGGTAGACACGGCCACAACACACAGTGCCCGTGTGTGGACAATACCAGCACTGCATGCTATAGTATAATTGTCACTTGACAAACGGGCCGAGCCGGGCAGTTTGACGAATCCGCACATGCTGCGGAAGCATGTCATATCAGAGAATGTACACATCATGCCAGGCATGGACCATTACGATCACCGATGTGTGGTTTCGATGGAAAAGCAACATGTTGCACAGACAGGGTTGCCATCTGGATGATTCCTAATGTGATTCAGGGACTTTTTTCGAGATTTTTAATATGAGTCTGTTCATTTTTTCCTCTCTATAATAATTTTGTTGCCTCTGCGTAAAACAGTACTCAATAATATTGCTTGTGCAACTCTGATGGGACTGTATAGTTCTCAGTGAAGGTACATGTACAGCCGGTCGCCGATAGCTCCCTATGCATTGTCCTTACCACGACCATTGAAAATCCGGGGTCTTCGACCAGCACAGTGGTGGTCGAGCTTGATTTTTTCTTATAGCAAAGCTAGGACCTAAATTCCTTACTTACTGGCATAACTTTACCTTTTTAAATTTTTAACTTATAGTGCAGTTGTTTTTGAAAACTTGAAAAAATAATAAAAACAATAAAAAAAAACGAAGCGATGCCAGACAAGAGAACCTATAAGTGAATTTTCAATAGCTTATTATGATTAAATTTTGCAATGTTAAATGAAGAAAACAGTGATATCAAATACCATAATGCTAGGAAGATTTTTCACTGCGCGCTTCGGGCGCACCCCCAGAGAAAACTGACTAATACAATTTAAAATTTTGTCTTGCACGGTAATATTTCTTTCAAAGCATGGGCCTCTCCTACGCGCCACACTATTGTGACTTGAAGCTCTGACATAAGAGTCACTGAAAGTACTGTACGTCATTCAATGCACCTTGGTCCTTCAAAAAAAAAAAAAAAAAAAAAAAAAATCCACACTCTAACCGTGTGTAGGGAATCACATCTCTCGATATATTTTTCGGCGTGCTTCCCCTGTATGAGCCTAAAATAAATTGATGTCTCATTAGCACTGATGTACGGCTGTGCGTAAGAAAATTTGTGGAATTGTCTCGTTATTATTTCCTGTAGGAAAGGTTGAGTAAATTACTATTTCCAAAACCTCGCTACAACTCTCGCTATCCACTTTCTCGACCAACTACTACCATCCTCAACAAATTAGCTGACGGTTACCCAGTGGCGTAGCTATAGGGAGGGGGATTGGGGTGCAAGCCCCCACAAATTCGCCGCCCCCAGGAGCCCCTCCCACTCCCACTGGTGATCTGGGCAAAAAAAAAATCACCCACTCTGAATAATGTGTTTGAGAATAAAATAAAATCAAAGTTTACGTTTTTCCACCAAAATTTCACATCTTGATGGCTGCTATCAAGCCTTGCAAGTGCCATTTCCGGCGATTATTTCAGGCCGCTTCTCGCGCACCTACCCTGAGTTCTGGATCTCACATTTATAAAATTATTGTTCCAAAGTGGGTTACCCCCTCCCCTTAGACCCCGAGACTAGCCTTTGGCAGCTCACACGGGTTTTCCCCTCCTCCATTTTCAGAAATCAAATCCTGCCCCTGGTCACTGTGGCCATTTTCATTCGTTATTGACGGAGAGTTTATTTCCGAGAAGTAGACAGTGCTACTGCTAGGTCCTTGACCTCCTTGTTCGATAAAAGTGTATGTTACGCCATGGCTTGGCCATCTGTGGATCATTGTGCGACGACATCTAACGTTAGGCCTACGTGACAAAGTGAAAGTGAAATTGTGCCACGGCCAGCAGATATACATTAATATTGCTTGCCTGAGTAGTTATAGCATTCATGTGTGGGGCACAAGTCACGTGTGGTACCATGGAATGTGCAACGTACTCCTGGCAAATTTCATGTAAAGATATGAAAAAACAATGTACCTGTGGCATACCATATAGAAAAAGATTGCAGTCAGTGACATGTACACTTTAGAGGCAGAAAGGAACCAGTTGTCTATAGGTCATACCAAAGAAGAAATACCAGTTTAAATTTACTATGATTATGTACTTGTGTGACTTGCGTTGACTTGTAGACACCAGCGACTGACTCGAGTTGACTCGACCAAAATTTCTGACTTGACTTGACTTGAAAATGTGCTTGACTTGACTTGAAAATGTGCTTGACTTGACTTGACTTGACATGAAAATGTGACGAATGACTTGACTTGACTTGTGACTCGACCAAAGGGCGACTCGTTACAACACTGAATATGTGCATTGGTAGCGATTAATCCAATAGCTTTAAGTTACCTTGTAGTATTAACATCTGTTATCGAGTTTATATTCCAAGCATATTATTACATGACTGTTGATATAAGAGGCTTTTTTTATTTGACTAATTTTTATTTATTTATTCATTGACGGGAGGTTGGGGATCTTTAGTGAGTTTATCGCACGTTTGAAGTAATTTTGATAATAAAAACCATATCATACGGTGAACGTAATGATGGGCTCGACTGCTATTGCAAATGAGTGACCAGGTCCTACGTAAATGTCAATTTATTGCAATGAATGGTGTTAAAATATTTCTTGATTCTTGAATCAAAATAATTCATTTATACTTTAACCTTCTACACCTACTGTTTCCATTGTACTTACCAAAGACTATTAGTTCATAGATTATTACGTCACCTTGAAATCCGTTGCCACTGATGCATCTATAAGTGCCTTCATGGTGCACTCTGACATTATCGACAACAATAGATGTATTTTGCAATTCATATTCCTCGTCATAGCGGTGACGCAAATTGTCTCCAACAAAAATAGCGTGAAGCAGGCCTTTGAAAATAACCCCCGAAGGTTCTTTAACTTGCCAAACAAGATATGAGATAGTCATCCCAGAGCAATTTAACTTTACTCTAGTGTCTTGTTTTGCATATACTACTTTGGGCAAAACATTCGGTAAAGTTTCATCACTGCTTTGTATCAGAACAAGTGATTCATTCTTCTCAAGCAAACCTAATGGGCAATAGGCTTCACAGACAAGAAGTGTTAACACCCTAGTGTTATCAAATGCGTTGGTGGTTGTAACACGTGATGTAAAAAATGGGTACGTCTCGTTTTCGATGAATAAACGGGAAGATATATTTCGGTCACCTTCGCCCGTTCTAAGCATCAATCTAAGAGGAATTGCTGGCCGGGCATCTCTTATTGTACAAGATATTTTAGAATTGCTGTTCAATATCTGAAAACAAATCTCACTTCTGTTTTCACAATTATCAATAACAGGGACCCGACTGAACGTTGGGGCTGAAAAGACAAAAAATATTCGTACGAAATTTTATGAAAACTTCTAGATGATTCCTAGTTTGTTTATTTTGTCTGTTCACCACCCCATAACACAATTTTAATTATTTCCCGGTATGTACCACCATGTACGAATGTTATTGATAAACATAATAAATGCTCATTCCTTGCAAATATAAGTATGTCAAAGCAGTCTACTTAACTAATGTTAAAATATTGACAACAGTTTTCTGAATGAAACATATTTATTACACGTATTTTCATAACACCCAGGGGTTGTCGTCTGTGCCTTTTTCATGAGAAAGGGAAATCATGTACTTAAAGTAAACCTTACTAGTCAACAATTACAAGAATACATATTTAGAGGTTGGAAAATGAATTTCTTTTATCCAACCCCCATTTTCATAGCTTCCTCCCTTGCTGGAAAATATAATGTTGAAATTTATTCACTTAAGTTGAAATAGTCGATTGCTCAATAATTTGTGATGTCCTTCTTGTACAACTCACATTACCTGCTTTTGTTTTCTTTTGAAATTAAGATGTTTACATGACCTTGAAACATTTACTGTTCTCTTGCATAGCATGTTGTATGGAGAAGGCGTATATAGCCAAGTTACCCTATATCAGTAACACAGTGATCACATTTTGGCACAAGGCGCAATGGCTTCCAAAAACAAAGACACACAAAAACGTCAATTTGAGTAGTACACGAACGCCATCACAAATTATGGAGCACGCTACCATTTTAAATTGAGTGAATAAACTACAACATTTTATAACTCAGCACAGTATGTCTTGTGAAGATGGAAGTTGGACCTTTTGGATGCATTTTTCAAGCTGTGTAACATATTTTTGAGATTTTATACTTAAGATACACTTTAAAGTAAGGTGGAATTAGTTTGAAAGGAAAAGTAACAAAGAATCTACAGATCAATGGAATGTTCTTTACAGCAGACAACCTGAACACATTGCAGTGAAATGAAAGGGGTTTGTTTACTATAAATGCGTTTGCGGTGCACGGGGCTCGCACTTCCTCACTAGACCCGTTGTTCAGTATGTAGCTGGGAGTGCACCTCTGCACATTGTATGATGCTAACATAATACTTTACGTTCATCGTTCTCTGCGAAATCGACTATTCCGAACTACTGTGCATGAAGCTACAGTACGAAAGTTGCGAGTAATGGCTAGTAAACCCAAAGGTAAAGTGTAAATTTATTTCACATTTTATAGGGTCATTCTATTTCTTGCCCTGTTAGTTTTGCGTATGTGTATTGCATTGCCTTGTAAGGTACAGTAGTGACAGGTACAAGGGTGTTGCGTGGACTTCTTGCGAAGAATGTAGTTTGATTTATTAAGCAACTGTATTGCTTTGCATTTTAGTGTATTTTGTGTAATTACATGTAGGCAGACATTGGTAATGTAGCCTGAAGTAATTTGGAACGGATGTAATGTTATCGTCTGCAAATGAGTTAATTGTGTGCAATGTGTTAATGTCAAGTGCAATTCGTCCTATTGCAATTTGTGAATTCGTATATATTATTTCGTATTTTCAGTAAATATTTGTTTATATTTTGTTCTTTTGTCAGTTATTACGGAGTTAGGAGTTGGAGTTAAAGGAGAAGTGCGACTGCGATGTAACCAATAAATTTGAGATACTCCCGTCACAGCTCTTCACTGGTTTTCTTTCGTCTCGTCTTGCGGGCCTTGCTACACGCGCGGCTATACATATTTTGTACCAAAAGACAAATCTAAAGAACGCCACGTATCAATTAAAGTCATTGCGTTTTCTTTTCTGTTATTTACGTTCTTTGAAAATACCAATGTTAAACAACAGTTAAAAGAATATGCATTTTTGTCTTTGGCTTTTTCGCTTTTTTGGACTTCAAAATAAGTAAGCACTCCGTTTAAACCTAAAAGAATTTTGATGGGAAATTCATAAATGCTTTTTGAGAATGCTGGCCTCTGATTAGTCAGTTACCCATGTTCCAATCCAGTATAGAGACATAGGGTGTGTGGAGAGCAAGTGTGCGATCAACATGTTCGGACTGTAAACACAGCATGCATGTACTAGCCGTAATTGGTCTATTTGTACATGAACGCTCAAATTAAACTAGGTACAGTGATACTAATATTGCATATTTTGTTCCTGTCACTGTTATCATTGAAACTAAATATGCTTAGATTTACAGTTGCCTAATGACTCATGCATGTTTAGGCAAAAAATCACCTCCTACAGGCAATATACCTAG
The DNA here is from genome assembly GCA_029531755.1 of Holothuria leucospilota. Classification (NCBI taxonomy): domain Eukaryota; kingdom Metazoa; phylum Echinodermata; class Holothuroidea; order Aspidochirotida; family Holothuriidae; genus Holothuria; species Holothuria leucospilota. The sequence continues at coordinate 6,319 of JAIZAY010000170.1, forward strand.
CTTTTCAAGAGAAAATTAGCGTAGGGGAATACCACCGTGAGTAGGCTCCCGGTCTAATTAAGTGTGTCAAAACATCGTCTGCTTGGTTTGGTACATTGTTTGTAAGAAGAAATTATACAGCATTTCTTAACTCTACTGCTGTAGGCTAGAAGACCTTTCTCTGAGAGACAATCAGTGCAGTTGAAAAAAGTGATTTGCCAAATTTTGATCTCAGTTTTGATCGAAGTGATCTTGATAATATGATATCATCCTTATAATGATCCTGATTTCTTGAGGCCTAGAACAGTCATTGGTGAAGGCGATCTGAATAATTGTTTTCATCAAAGACACTTGGCATGCACACCCCAAAATCCCCCCTGCACTTATGCAGAGAATTAGCCTTGGCAAGGAAGAGAACTAAGGATTCACACTGACCTTAAAAAGTCATCTTTCAGTTCCAAAAACATAACGTTGGCCATGTATTCTGTGCACTAAAATTTAGAGAAAGCACCAAAAACCATCCAGAGGATTCTAGGTGTGACTTTCAACCTAACGTTATAGCCTATAACTGTTCCAATCTAGGGCCTAAGCCACTCCGGTTTCGATCGGAAGACAATAGGCTATTCAATGTTGTCAGGGCACAGATGCACCTCAAGTTTAATTTCATATCTTAACGTTGGAGACCCCTCCGTATCGCAAAAGTGAGACATGTACGATTGCTTGCAAATGAAATGGCGATCTCAGGTCAAATGCATTAGTCTTCAAACTAACTTTACTAACTCAATGTTCGAAAACAACGTAACGCTAACGTTAGTTAGGCTAAGTCTAACGTATCCTAATTCTTTTCAACAACGTAGTAGGCCTAAGCCCAACGTTTAAGATCGAACGTCACCATGAGCAAAAACTACAGATCCCTAAGCTAGAAAGTTCTCTAATGTAACTGTAATTTCAGTGGAACTGTCAACGTATATATACTTCCAATTCGTCAAAGTAAATTAAATAGAAATCCTCATTTCAAATATGAGCTCGCTCGAAATAATCCAAAAAATGCTCATTGATATGATATGCGTACACTCCGCACGTATACATAGTTCGTACACTGCACGTAGCTAGCAGGCAGCTCATACTCGATGTCAGAGTTAATTTCGTGTCCCGAAACCTGCGAAACTTCAGACAGCTTGGGAGAATAATTCGTGATCAATGAAAATTTGTTATAAAAGAAAGCTTTTTCGCCTTTTAGCTTCTCCAAAATTGAAGTATTTATGAATGGAAATAAAGTCATGGTGCCCATGTCTCTATATCAGATTCGAACAGGCTGTGACGTCACGCATATAGGCAGAGACACGGCTGCGCCTCGGGTCTCGTCTCTCAGCCCATATGAGTGACGTCCTTAATGTAAACTTTTAGTGTTAATAATCAGACGACTTTGTAAAAGGAAGAAAACAGGGATACTTATGCCTATCCGATGTTAGTAATTAAACGTTAAACTGATTTCTAAATGGCATTCATTGGAGAGTGTTAATGACAATTTAATTAAAACATCGCTGAGATATCTTTAATTTTAAGTTATGGTACACAGCAAAAATGTATTCTTTGAAACGTATTTTATACTTACCAAACAAGAAAACATTAACGAAGTATATTTTTGGGTCACTGGCAGCTGTGTCCAATATCGCGACTTGGTAGGTTCCTTCATGTTTTATTGATACATTTTGTATGATAAGTGAACCGTTTGGGTATATGTCGAACTCTCCAGAAAGAAATCCCTCTCCACTCTTCACAGAATTCGCTAAAGTTAGAAAGGCATTGCCTCGCAAAAACGTTGTTGGTTTGTACCAAAGAGCACCAGAAATATCGTCTCGAAATGAGCACTGTATTATACCTACCGAGCCGATTTCGATAAATTGAGGAGTTCTGCACTCATTGCCGTTGCTAACTGTTAGAATGAAAATGGCAAGTTTGTTAGGATTTGAAGACGTAGATTTGAAACGATACTAGTCTATGTTCGATACTGCACCGATTTAATTTTTCAAACGAATCAAAGAGTATTATTCTAAATGCTGCAAGGCACTTGTAAAAACAAAGTTTTTTGTAAACTTTGCCACTACTGGGAACGCAGCTACAATCTTGGACAAAACCGTTGGGACGCTTTGTCATAATTTTCTTGAATCTCCGTTCCCAGGTTTACATGAAACCCCCGCTCTCCCTTCCAAAGTTGCGCAGAGAGAATGACTGTATGCCGTGAAAATGGTCAACTTTGTGAAGGGGAGCGGGGTGTCCCAACGAGTTTTGTCCAAGATTGTCTGAGTTTTAAGTGAGCGATTTACGAGAATAAATTCAATAGAAAAATGGTTAATTTTCCGAGCAGCTGTATTCAGTACACTTTTTCGGAGGCTTATAGGCGTGAGGATTTTAGCCAAATGAGAGTATAATTTAAAATTGTTTTAATGTGTTGTTTTGTTTATTTGTTTATACTGATTTATTGCTGAATGGCGAGATCTTAATGGATAGACTGTTTCAGGTATTCGCAGGGAATGCCAGGCAGAAATTTTTACGTTCCGTAACGATGTCTATGGCAGCCATATGCGTTGCATTTTTTAGCAAATTAAAAGGAGGATGACAACTCTTCTTAAGTTGTAAGACGGAAAACAAAACAATTTCTTTCATGGATAGATCGAAGAGTCTCACTGCTATTGCAAACTAGTGGTAAGAAGGCAAGATTTTAACTGAAAGAGCTCCACGATCTACCATGAAACGTTAAAAGCAGAACTGCAAGCCAAGCTTTTTATTATAACGATGGTAGATCGTTAATTAGGGCTGGTTTTAGACATACTTTGAAGCAAATTTGATGCCTATGACAACATTTTTTCATGTTACATGAAGCTGATGACGTATCTATTGTGCCTTCTTTTAGCCGACTCAATTTCTTTACATTTTGCTTTCAAATTTGCTCTCAAAACAAATGGTAGACCGTTTGGTTAACTTAGCCTTCACCCCAGGTCTTGTCAAATTAGCATGTATGGCATATTTTCTGTATAGTTTCAGCTACTCAAATGAAAGTGAAATATACATTCAAGTACTTTTTAACTTATTTCTGGTAAATTACTTTAATATAAAGTAATAGGCAGGATACAACACGTACTTCTGCTGAATGTTCTTTTTATTTGGTACCTGTTCAGACAGTGTGAGCCCAAAATACGTGACTATTGAAAATGTCTTCCTGCGAGAGGACGCTTTGAACTCATTTAGCTACCTTCCCAATGCTTTTAGCTTCGATAGTATTATATTAACAAGAACTTCAATATGGACTCAGAATATGCTGATTATTCTCTGTTACTGTTCTCTTATACCTAAAGAAAAGACACCTACCCTTTTGCGAATCAACGCAACGAAAAGAAACACTTTCTACCGTGGGCCGCGAGCAGTTCTAACTTCTCGAATTTCTCAGACAATCTTGGACAAACTGTTGGGACGCTTTGTCATAATTTTCTTGAATCTCCGTTCCCAGGTTTACATGAAACCCCGCTCTCCCTTCCAAAGTTGCGCAGAGAGAATGACTATGCCGTGAAAATGGTCAACTCTGTGAAGGGGAGCGGGGGTGTCTCAACGAGTTTTGTCCAAGATTGTAGATCGCTGTAAGCGTACCCACCATGGCAACTGTAGTTGCAGATTACATCGCAGATCAAGTTCTCATATCCGTTTAAACAATATTATATAAAACACACACACACACACACACACACAAACGCATTCACACACACGCCATCATTAATGCACAGGTTTGTCTTTTCATCGAAGTAATAAACAAAGCCAGTAAAATAGAACATCCTACAATTTTATTTTTTCAACTGCACAGCAGTTACAGTTATTGAGCCACTTCTGGAGGACTACGCAAACCCGCACTTGCAGACATATAGGTAAACATCGCACATGTTAGTGTTTAATTGTAAATTCTTTTTTTTTCCATATTCATCCATTGGGTTGTTTTAATTGATTTTAGTTTATTTTGCTGTTTTATCATTCAGAAATTTTCCATTTTAATCTCGTATAGCTTTATCCCTTTATTGTTTTCTACGTTTTCTTTTTATTTAGTGTTTCCACTTTGAGTTTACTTCTGATTTGCCAACACTGTAATGGTATACAGTCTACATTTTCGCTAATTACTCTCTTCTGTTTTAATTGTTCAAAGTTCCCATTTTCTTTGATGTTATTTTTTTTTTTTTTTTTTAGTTTTTTTGTTTGCACTGGTTCAGTATTCAGGTATTTGTTTCGATGAATAACTTTTATTGTACAACGCTTTGAGGCCTTGACAGTTTAGTCCGACTTCATATTAAGGTAAGTACCACCCGGAGGAATCACTAATGTCACCATGACTTTTCAATTCCATAACAATTGTATGAAGGAAAAAAAGGTACATAGACCCGCAGCGCAGAGCCTTAGAGGTGGATGACCTGAGGACCAATATCGAAGTATATGAGCATAACAGGAGTCACCTGGGATGTTCAGATATGACAGTCCGCCGTGGGCTATCCGTTGCTAGTGGGCTAGACGGCCATTTTCCAAAATGGGGGTTATATGTAAGTGACCGTGATGAGTTTTGAAATAAAATTTGATAGAACCTCCTGTCAACACGTGTAAGATATCATATAAAAGGAAAGAAAATTATCTATCCAATGATACCACATATAATTGGCTTAGTGGCGAATTCAATCACATTTTTGTGCCAAAAGTTGGATTTTTGACGATTTTTCCATAATAATGTTAAACAAGAAACTTACAGTACTTCAAAGTTAACACTTTGACAGTTTTACATTTGCGGAAATTGCATTTTGTACTTTATATGGTATCTCTCCTTATTCTCATCGTGCATTAGCTCGGATAGTACAACTAACTAGGCCCACATAATGCAAGAATTTTCCACTTTGAATTAAAAACATGACATTTACAACTGTGATTCCAAGCCATAGGTCAATGCACTTTTGATCCATTTATCGTTCATATTCAGCATGTTGATGCTTATTTCCGATAAGAATAGCTATCATGATTGGTCGAGTAGACCCACGGTAAACAACCTAGAACAAGTCTAATATTTATATATACACCACAGCAAATATTTCAAGATGGTGGCTTAAATTCCCTCATTTCTGTCTTTATGTGAGAATTTCCGATCAAGAAAGCAATAGTCAATCGATACATAGTACAATGGGATACAATCTTCAGCAAGACTACACTTGGTTAAGTCATATCGCATCTATTCCAATATAATATAGGTCAACTGACTTAACCATTACCTCACCTCCCCTGTTTCTCGGCATTATCCCATAGTGGTAGTAGTACCAGCTAAACCAAGTACATGACTTACTTGGATGATCCCCAGATACCTTCCTGTTCTTAGAGGGAAAATATTCGGCAATAACATGACAAAACCTACACAAAAAACGCAACCAATATAAATTCCACTTTTATAGATATTGTTCCTGTTCCAAGATAACGACTAGGGTTAAAGCACTTTTTACGATATCTCTTCATTTCTATTTTTGTGTGTAAATTTCCGACCAAAAAAGGAATGGTCACTCGTAACATAGTACAATGTTTGCAGTGTACAGCATGTCTTTACTTTACTGTAGTACATATTGTATCTTTTCCAAGATGGTGTCCAGAGGTCAAGTAGCATTTTACCACCGTTTTCTCTGCAGTACATAATTGTAGCACTAGCTCAACCAAGTTCATAACTCATTTCAATGGCTCCCATCAATCTTCTTGTAACAAGGGACATATTGGACAATAACAGGATAACCTATACAACATAAAATAAATCCTACAGTAATTCCACTTTTTTCTAATACCCATTGATTCTGTTCGAAGATAGAGACTAGGGGTTAATGCACTTATGGAAATAACAATACAGGTCCTTATTTCACACAATTTTTACAGATTCTGAGGTTCACCTGACTTAAAATGGACTTCTTTATCTAACTGTGCCAAGTTTGGTGTGTTGAATTCGAAATAGTTTTTTAGCTTTGTACCTGTATCATTTGTATTATCTAAAGTGGCCATTTTGAATTTGAAAACGGTAGACACTCTTTTTTTTCATTTGGTACAGATGAATTCAGTAATACAAGTTGCTATGAGAGTTTGAACTATTTTCACCAACTCATTCGATCACTTTTGAGAAAATTGGACCTAAGTAAAAGAATAAATATTTCCTCAATGGATCCTGAGCGCCATTTGGGTGACCAGACGGCATATATTTTGCTACGAATGTGCCGGACGATAATGGCCGTCAGCAGGATGGAATTCCTTGGCATGTTCTATTAATAGTGCATAACATAGACTATCCTTTGACCACTACCGAACACAATAGAATTTTGTAGCTTGATGTATCAACATACCAGCAGGTGATCTTTCAATAGAATCGTTCTTGAGTGGTCATGTTTGTATCCTGCACTCTGAAATTCACCTGGTAAAATTTCACCAGAATTTGAAGAAACTTTCTCCAAGCTCCCTATATATATATATATATATATATATATATATATATATATGTATATACATATATATACATATATATATATATATATATATATATATATATATATATATATATATTTCTCTAATTCGGCACTTAGGGGGAAAGTTGTTGTTGAAAAGTCGACCTTAAGGGGAAAAAAATTTTCGGGTGAAATATAAGTTTCGCCTTAACGTTTCCACACACTTTTTCTATAGGAATACGTAAACTTACAAGGGCGCCCTCTTAGATTTACAAACTAGAAGCCATTACTTCAAAGTTGTCAAATTTACGGACACCTAGCTGTTAACACGAACGGATGGCTGGCCATTGAAATAACGTTAATTTATATGTTTAGACGTTAGGGCGAATTTATTTCTTATGTATTTTATTATCTTTTTTTCGCCCTATGTACAAGCAGATATAACAATTTCCCCTTAAGGTGGGAATTAGCGTTATATATATATATATATATATATATATATATATATATATATATATATATATATATATATATATATATATATATATATATATATATATACATATACCACTCTCATAATCCCGGTTACTTTCACGGTTTCACTTTCACGAGGATTTCCTAGTGAACTTCTTCAAATTACCAGGAAGCCTTGATGAAGCTTTCTGGTTATATTAACTACATTCCTGTTTGATAACGCCATTTATTACTGGCTAAATGTATAGAATATTCCACATTGTTCCTGCCTAAATTTACAAGAATGTTCCGGTAAGTGTGTACATGTATAAGGGGTTTTTGCCACTTGATCATTAGTGGCCTCACGTAATTTTTTGACACCCACCGAAATTACCATGCTTCTTGAACTCAGTGCGGAGCCGGTACATGCTGAGTAATAGATCCCTGAAGATTCCACTTCTAAAATTATCCTGTTAACGATATTTTTCAAAATTTGACGTTCAGTGACCCTAAATGACCTTGTACCCTCACCAAACGCAAGTAGCAGCTTAACTTAAATGCAAAAAATCTGCATGTTATGTAAGGGCTTTCTGAGAATTACTCTTTTGAAAAAAGTGTTAAAGATTTTTCCAAATTTCACTGAGACCTCAAATGACCTTTCACCTCCATGAAATACAAGATATTTTTGGAATTAAATATGGAGCATCCACATTCTGACTGTCAGATCCATTGAGGTTGAAATTCATGAAATTGTTCCGTTCACTTCCTCACCTTATGGGACCTCTAGCACGCAACGTATGGTATCCAAAGCTTAGCATCACATCAATAATATTCCTTTTGAGTTTGTTTACAAGCAGTGTAGTTGGTGTTCGCAGTTTCTTTCCTAGTGACCTCACATGAACTTTGACTTTCACTAAAAGCAATTAAGTTCTTTTTCGTAGCATGACCAGTGTACATACTATTTAAAGATGTATATCTTGTCCCTATCCTAAGACACCTCTTTACAAGGTTTTCTGTTTAGACCAGTTTTGACCTCAAATGACCTTAGGCCCCACCAAAACCAATATAGATCTAAATATGATAAATTCATACACCAAGTATGTAACGTACCCATATATCATGACATATGGTGTGTACAAGCAGTATACGGGATGTTGGTGCTTTTCCCCTCTGGTGACCTCACATGGGCTTCCAACCCTGTTTCGTACACTTACAACGTTCAAACGTAACTAAGATTTATGATGACATGTTGATTTGTAGCTCGTGAATGATCATATCCCGCATATAACTGTGAAAGTTTCATTACGCGCAGGGGCAGGAGCGGGGGTGGAGTATTCAGCGGGTTTAAACAAGTTTTGTCTTGAAAAATAGTGTTTTCCCTCATCGACATAATTTCGCTTCCCTACCCTGGGTAGTGTAATGTTTCCTAGGAAGGACGTTACTAACTAGAGTTTAACTTCCCTTTACACCCAAAGTAAATGTTAATTGGTAATAATAACGTCTACAGTCTTCAGACTGCACCAATTTTTGCCAGTGTCAATGTTATGGGACATTTGTGATCTAAACGGTATTTTATTAGTGTATTTGTTATTCACAAGATAAGTAATGGAATTCTGTTAATATTATCAATTTACTTTACATTTCGTAGTAGCCATTGTTCTTACCCTAGTCATGCTCCATATGAACTTTTTGTTCCCCTCATTAGCCTAAAGTTATCTTAAGAATTCAAAAGTTGTATTCGTTACGGAGTGACTGTTTCGGGCAGGGAAGATCAGTCTTTATGAATGAAGCATGGCTTTCAACAGATTGGCTACCAGAATGCATAACCATGTATAACCACTAACATTACTTTGACCGCAAAGGTCGTCACGTTACTCCCTTTTGCCATTGTGATTATGTCTGTAACTAACACTTTCATAAGTGTTTAACACTGCCAAGATTTATGGCACTAATTGGACCAGTAATAATGTATTTATCCAATTAAAAAGCTTATGATATAGAAAAAGGAGTATCTTTTTCCTATTCTTAGTATGCGGAATTGGCAGAAGCTATTTATGTGACAAATATTTCATCTTCTATAATAACAAATTTAAGTAGGCACTAAAATTCTTTGCAGTTAACAAAGATTTGTCTGTTCCTTTAAGACATTTGGAGATGTGATAGTTGATGATGAATTTAAAAAAAAAAATTAAACTGCTACTTTATTGCAGTGCAATGGCAGCAATCATTAAATGGCGTTTTTTTTCAAACGTTCAACATTTATTGGTTTATACACGGATAGAATTGTTACACATTCGAAGAACAATATAAGCAACACAGGATGATTGTCTAATTATTACACAAAATATTCAATTCAACAAAAAGGATTTACACCTGCATTATAGCGTACAGTACTGTGGGCAATAGTTTTTAATACTTTAGACATTTTTTGTTTTATTTTAACCTTTAATTGCATTTTAGAGATCCACATTATTGGCATTTTGATTTTAAAACATAGCCACAGTCACATATTTGTTATTTTGGCTCATCACCCTGTGTGCTAGGGAAACAAGGTAGAAAGTTAATTCAGAAGAATGTTCATGGCTTTTATCAACAGTGACTCTTTACAACCGGGCAGAATTTATGTAAGCTGAGGCCATTTGCCGTTTTATTTTTTCGTTTGTTAATCGTTAATATGACTTACCTATTTTCCAGATGATTAAGTTGGAGACTAAGGAGACAAATTGAAACAGCTTCATGTTGCTTGCTTTTGGAAAACTGAAAAGGAAATGACAGATATAATTTGAATGTATAGTGAGAGTCTAAACTATAAGTTTGTAATATTTTCGTTGAAGTTAGTATTGATGTGTGACAATAGAAAGATCTTCTCTTCAGTCAGGGTGGTGCTTACTTATTAAAGATAAAAGAAAGATGTTGAGTAAAATTCGTATCTAATGGATGTTTTTAGCATTCTCTTATTATAAAGAAGTCCATTAATGGAGCAGCGCCCTTTCTACAACGTAGGGTATACTTCTTATGGCAGATTCCACTGAATTCTCGAGACAATGTCAAATTTGACCATCTCACAGGGCACTTGATCGGCCAGAAAGCCAAAAGGCCTTGTGATTCCTTGCCCTAGAAAATGTTGAGATTTTCTTCGGAATTCTTGGGAAATTTTGCTTTTAGACCTCTGGGGGTCCACAGAGGTCCTTTGGCCTTCCCCATAAACAAACAAATGTTCTTCCTCGAACCATTAAGCATCCATGTACCAAGTAAGAAATCTAGCTAAACTTATTAGATTAAGAAATCGTATTAAGAAGATTCTCAGAGTTTGACCCAAGATGTCCTTTGACCTTCCCTATAGACAACGTGGTTTTTCTCACCATAACACATTCACATACCACGTATAAAATCTATCCAAGCTTGACATATGGTGAAATATTAAGAATCTTTTCAGAGTTTGACCTCCGATGACATTTGACTTCCACCAAAAATAATACGCTTCCTTTTATAACCATAACGAAACAACATACTACGTATGAAATCTATCGAAGTTTCCTACCTTGAGATACCGTCTTAACAAGGTTTTAAGAGCTTGACCCCAGTGACCCCAGATGAATTTTGACCTCCACCAAAACAATATTATTCTTTCTCTCAACATCCTAAATCCATATACCAAATATGAAAAGTGTCTGTCAGTGCTATCTTGAGATATCGTGTTTACAAGCCATTTACAAGGGTTTCGCAGTTTAACCGCCGGTGATCTCAGATAAACTTTGCCCTCCACCAAAAACAACAGGGTTCTTTCTCTCAAAATGAAAAAAAAAATCAATACACTTAATATAAAAAGTGTCCGTCATTGCTGTCTTGAGATGTCGTGTTTACAGGTTTTTCGGTTTTTGACCTACGGTGACCTCAAGTGACCTTTGACCTCCATCAAAACAACACGTTTTTTTCAACATGACAAATCTATATACCCAATATGAAAATTGTCCATCATTGCTATCTTGAGATATCGTTTTTACAGGCCATTTACATGTTTTCGGAGTATAACCTTCGGTGACTTCAAATGGTCTTTGACCTCCACCCAACACAACAGGATTCTTTCACTCAACATGACAAATCTATATATCAAATATGAAAGGTGTGTGTCATTGCTATCTTGAAATATCGTGTTTACAAGGTATTCGGTTTTGGACATCTGGTGACCTCAAATGACCTTTGACCTCCACGAAAAACAATAGGGTTCTCTCTCAACGTGACAATTCTATAGACCAAAGATGAAAAGTGTCCATCATTGCTATCTTGAGATGTGTTTACAAGCTAAGTGTCACATACACACATACATACAAGCGCACACCAACACACATACACACTTTACCATCTTATAGATTCTTTGGCTGCCTTCGACAAGGAATCGAAAATGGAATCTGACCGGAAATACGGGTGACCAATCCCATTTTTATCATCTAGTGCTCCCAAATCAATTTTGTCTCGAATTTGTTACAGTTCCTTTACAATGTTTAGCCTCCCATGTGATTTGTCTCTGTACCTAAACACTTCACTATTTTTTGACGTTCAACAGCATTACCCTTACTCCAAATCCAGGTATGGATTGATATCTGGATATATCTGGTTTAATACAGCCTTTATATGGCCATATCAAGCCAGATGTACAGCCAGATTTAGATGCCTTGATACATTATATCAAGTTTTATATGTCCATATCAAGCCAGATATAACTTGTTTCAATGCAATTCCAGATATGCAAATAAAGTTTTATATCGCCATATCAAGTCGGATATAACTTGATGAAATACCAGTCCAGATATGCAAATACAGTTTTATATGGCCATATCAAGCCAGATATAACTTGATGAAATGCCAGTCCTGATATGCAAATAAAGTTTTTTATGGCCATATCAAGCCAGATTAAATTGATGAAATGTCTGTCCAGATATGTAAATAAAGTTTTATAATGGCCATGTCAAGCCAGATATAACTTGATTCAATGCCAGCCCAGATATGCAAATAAAGTTGTATATGGTCGTATCAATCCGGATATAACTTGATGAAATGCCTTTCCACATATGCAAATAAAGTTTTATATGGCCATATCAAGGCGGATATAAATTAATGAAATGCCTTTTCAGATATGCAAATAAAGTTTTATATGGCCATATCAAGCCAGATATAATTTGATGAAATGCCAGCCCATATATGCAAATAAAGTTTTATATGGCCGTATCAAGCCAGATATAAATTGATAGAATGCAATTCCGGATGTGCAAATAAAGTTTTATATGGCCATATCAAGGCGGATATAAATTGATAGAATGCAATTCCGGATATGCAAATCAAGTTTTATATGGCCATATAAAGCCAGATATAAATTGCTAGAATGCATTTCCAGATATGCAAATAAAGTTTTATATGGCCATATCAAGCCAGACATAATGGATGAAATGTCTTTCCAGATATGCAAATAAAGTTTTATATGGCCGTATCAAGCCAGATATAACATGATAAAAACCCATGCCAGATATGCAAATAGAGTTGTATATGGCCGTATCAATCCGGATATAACTTGATGAAATGCCTTTTCACATATGCAAATAAAGTTTTATATGGCCATATCAAGGCGGATATAAATTAATGAAATGCCTTTTCAGATATGCAAATAAAATTTTATATGGCCATATCAAGGCGGATATAAATTAATGAAATGCCAGCCCATATATGCAAATAAAGTTTATATGGCCGTATCAAGCCAGATATAACGTGATAAAAATCCATGCCAGATATGCAAATAAAGTTGTATATGGCAGTATCAAGGCGGATATAAATTGATGGAATGCAATTCCGGATATGCAAATCAAGGTTTATATGGCCATATGAACCCAGATATAAATTGCTAGAATGCATTTCCAGATATGCAAATAAAGTTTTATATGGCCGTATCAAGCCAGATATAATGGATGAAATGCCTTTCCAGATATGCAAATAAAGTTTTATATGGCCGTATCAAGCCAGATATGATGATAAAAATCCATGCCAGATATGCAAATAAAGTTGTATATGGCCGTATCAATCCGGATATAACTTGATGAAATGCCTTTCCACATATGCAAATAAAGTTTTATATGGCCATATCAAGGCGGATATAAATTAATGGAATGCCTTTTCAGATATGCAAATAAAATTTTATATGGCCATATCAAGGCGGATATAAATTAATGAAATGCCAGCCCATATATGCAAATAAAGTTTATATGGCCGTATCAAGCCAGATATAACGTGATAAAAATCCATGCCAGATATGCAAATAAAGTTTTATATGACCGTATCAAGCCAGATATAACATGATAAAAATCCATGCCAGATATGCAAATAAAGTTGTATATGGCCGTATCAATCCGGATATAACTTGATGAAATGCCTTTCCACATATGCAAATAAAGTTTTATATGGCCATATCAAGGCGGATATAAATTAATGAAATGCCTTTTCAGATATGCAAATAAAGTTTTATATGGCCATATCAAGCCAAATATAATTTGATGAAATGCCAGCCCATATATGCAAATAAAGTTTTATATGGCCGTATCAAGCCAGATATAAATTGCTAGAATGCATTTCCAGATATGCAAATAAAGTTTTATATGGCCATATCAAGCCAGACATAATGGATGAAATGTCTTTCCAGATATGCAAATAAAGTTTTATATGGCCGTATCAAGCCAGATATAACATGATAAAAATCCATGCCAGATATGCAAATAAAGTTGTATACGGCCGTATCAATCCGGATATAACTTGATGAAATGCCTTTTCACATATGCAAATAAAGTTTTATATGGCCATATCAAGGCGGATATAAATTAATGAAATGCCTTTTCAGATATGCAAATAAAATTTTATATGGCCATATCAAGGCGGATATAAATTAATGAAATGCCAGCCCATATATGCAAATAAAGTTTATATGGCCGTATCAAGCCAGATATAACGTGATAAAAATCCATGCCAGATATGCAAATAAAGTTGTATATGGCAGTATCAAGGCGGATATAAATTGATGGAATGCAATTCCGGATATGCAAATCAAGGTTTATATGGCCATATGAACCCAGATATAAATTGCTAGAATGCATTTCCAGATATGCAAATAAAGTTTTATATGGCCGTATCAAGCCAGATATAATGGATGGAATGCCTTTCCAGATATGCAAATAAAGTTTTATATGGCCGTATCAAGCTAGATATGATGATAAAAATCCATGCCAGATATGCAAATAAAGTTGTATATGGCCGTATCAATCCGGATATAACTTGATGAAATGCCTTTCCACATATGCAAATAAAGTTTTATATGGCCATATCAAGGCGGATATAAATTAATGAAATGCCTTTTCAGATATGCAAATAAAGTTTTATATGGCCATATCAAGGCGGATATAAATTAATGAAATGCCAGTCCATATATGCAAATAAAGTTTATATGGCCGTATCAAGCCAGATATAACGTGATAAAAATCCATGCCAGATATGCAAATAAAGTTTTATATGGCCGTATCAAGCCAGATATAACATGATAAAAATCCATGCCAGATATGCAAATAAAGTTGTATATGGCCGTATCAATCCGGATATAACTTGATGAAATGCCTTTCCACATATGCAAATAAAGTTTTATATGGCCATATCAAGGCGGATATAAATTAATGAAATGCCTTTTCAGATATGCAAATAAAGTTTTATATGGCCATATCAAGCCAGATATAATTTGATGAAATGCCAGCCCATATATGCAAATAAAGTTTATATGGCCGTATCAAGCCAGATATAACGTGATAAAAATCCATGCCAGATATGCAAATAAAGTTGTATATGGCAGTATCAAGGCGGATATAAATTGATGGAATGCAATTCCGGATATGCAAATCAAGGTTTATATGGCCATATGAACCCAGATATAAATTGCTAGAATGCATTTCCAGATATGCAAATAAAGTTTTATATGGCCGTATCAAGCCAGATATAATGGATGGAATGCCTTTCCAGATATGCAAATAAAGTTTTATATGGCCGTATCAAGCTAGATATGATGATAAAAATCCATGCCAGATATGCAAATAAAGTTGTATATGGCCGTATCAATCCGGATATAACTTGATGAAATGCCTTTCCACATATGCAAATAAAGTTTTATATGGCCATATCAAGGCGGATATAAATTAATGAAATGCCTTTTCAGATATGCAAATAAAGTTTTATATGGCCATATCAAGGCGGATATAAATTAATGAAATGCCAGTCCATATATGCAAATAAAGTTTATATGGCCGTATCAAGCCAGATATAACGTGATAAAAATCCATGCCAGATATGCAAATAAAGTTTTATATGGCCGTATCAAGCCAGATATAACATGATAAAAATCCATGCCAGATATGCAAATAAAGTTGTATATGGCCGTATCAATCCGGATATAACTTGATGAAATGCCTTTCCACATATGCAAATAAAGTTTTATATGGCCATATCAAGGCGGATATAAATTAATGAAATGCCTTTTCAGATATGCAAATAAAGTTTTATATGGCCATATCAAGCCAGATATAATTTGATGAAATGCCAGCCCATATATGCAAATAAAGTTTTATATGGCCGTATCAAGCCAGATATAAATTGATAGAATGCAATTCCGGATGTGCAAATAAAGTTTTATATGGCCATATCAAGGCGGATATAAATTGATAGAATGCAATTCCGGATAATATGCAAATCAAGTTTTATATGGCCATCTAAAGCCAGATATAAATTGCTAAAATGCATTTCCAGATATGCAAATAAAGTTTTATATGGCCGTATCAAGCCAGATATAATGGATGAAATGCCTTTCCAGATATGCAAATAAAGTTTTATATGGCCGTATCAAGCCAGATATAACATGATAAAAATCCATGCCAGATATGCAAATAAAGTTTTATATGGCCATATCAAGCCAGATATAACTTGATATGCTAGATATGCAAATGAACATTTTGTTAGTTTGCTGACTTCACGCTGAAAAGCACGTAACCCCTACACTTGTTGGGGACGTTGATACTTACCTGGCGCAGGAGTATCCGTGATCACGACGGCGGAGCTCCTAGGTGGGACCTGTTCTATTCAGCCAGTCTAGAACGGGACCACTGTCGGGTGGTGTCAGTTAAGTCAAAGTTTGTCCCTTGGGGACGTTGTTACTCCTTCGGGGAGCAGAACTCCTTCGGGAGTATTGTTTGGTTTTCGCCCCTGGCTCTTCGCCAGAGAGTCAGGGGACTTTTGGAAAAAAAAGTGTCTCCATGAGGAGTGTGGACTATTAAGTCCTAACTATGATTCATAACTACCAACATGTACAAAACTAAAGGTTTTGTACTTGCCTCAAATGCGACGGCGGAGCTACCAGGTGGGACCTGTTCTATTCAGCCAGTCTAGAACGGGACCACTGTCGGGTGCTGTCAGTTAAGTCAAAGTTTGTCCCTTGGGGACGTTGTTACTCCTTCGGGGAGCAGAACTCCTTCGGGAGTATTGTTTGGTTTTCGCCCCTGGCTCTTCGCCAGAGAGTCAGGGGACTTTTGGAAAAAAAAGCATAACTACAGCAGATATGGTCCGGATACAATTTTATCTGTGCCATATAAAGACTTGATCCAGATAGAACTTTATCTGGTCATATATGGTTTAGATCTGTGTTATATCTGCCCAACTTTTATTAGACTTGGCCAAGTCTCTCGTGAGTGTTCTCGTACTGCAAGTACCTACAGCTCACCATATTTACCTTGGGTTTAATACGCCCTCTATCGGCTTCTTATTTGTATTGCTTCTCAACGAGAGACTTGGGACACTTGGTTTCTGTGACGTCATAATTTAAATGTTATTTCTTTATTTTATTCATCCTCAATTAAAGATGAATAATATGTAGTAACCTGTCAACTTTTAGTCCAATCAAAATCCGTAAATTGAACGTTATGTGAATAAACAATATATGAATAAACATATATGAAGTTTATATCACGTGATTAATTGCTGCAGGGTCTACGACATTGCCGATAGCGAAAACTCATCAATGTTAGCCGTAAGAATTGATCAATATGACGGTTTTTGCAACTGGAAATTTCACGGGACATGATTCACGTGGAGCAAAACCTGGCCATGATTTGATTTTCATAAAAGGAAGACAAAATCGTTGGTTCAGCGACTTAATTTGAAGAATGTTTTGCTTCGAAATCGGTATCGATAGCGGTCTGATTCTCAGGCGTTCGGAGCGTTATACACAAATATATATACAGCTCTGTGTACAAGCAAGGTAGGACACTTTGGATCCTAGGCATCGCGGCACTCGCTATTATCTGCGTAGCCATCCATACTTTCTCTCTCACAAAACGCATAATGTAAGGAAAAATACAGTAGAAGAAGGCAAGCCCGCTTTGCAGATGTAACCTTCGTCACTCGCAAATCACAACGCACGCCATTGCTGTGAATCGCGAGTGCGGGAGCCTGGCTGGGATTCGAAGTGGCCTACTACCTTGTTCGTATACTTATAGGCCAATATGTATCAGCTTTATCATCTTGCTAGTTCAATGTGCCCTCAAGCGGGTAATGACTAAGACTTTATATTAGACCAATTGTTTAAATCACTCATGCATGCCAGGCAATGCTACAGTAGCTTTGCTTGTTCCTCTTGGCGGTGTCTTGTGAGAACAATATAGCAGCAAACCTGAGCTTGGAAAACCACAAAATTAACAAAGTAGTTTGGGAATTAGCATGTTTCCAATGTAACCAACATTCTGAATTGATGGACTATGGGAGAGGTCTAAGGGAAGAGGGTGTCCCCCTGCTATTTGGAAAAGTTTTTCATTTTAAGAGGTACCTAGGCTATATAACAAATGGTGCAATATTTGATACAAATTTTTCTTGCAAAAGAGTGAGCAGTACAATTTGACTGATTCGTTGCAGAACTGAATCAAGGTGATATAGGCCTATTTGAAATAAATACCTGCATGGGCAGAAATTGCTCTTCATATTTTTTATGTGAAAGTTCTTTGCATTTATTATTGGCAACATTTGTCATTGATACAAATATACTAGTTTGCTAAATCACTGGTGAAGTTAAATAAATTTTAGGCCTATCGTAACCCACAAATTCCAGCTAAGAGCATGACTATAAGAGCTAAAAACCTTAGAGGTTTTGTGATCCTTACATTGGGCAGGTCAGGGACAGAGCCAGGATAATTCTTGTAAGGATCCTACAGGGATTTGTTGGAGTAGCAATGGGGTAGGGAAAAAAACAGTGAGCCACAACTGGAAAAAAGCCTTGGCCGGCCCGACTTAAACCAATTGGTTACAAACTGAGCCGTAAAACCTCATCTAACTAACAAACTTACTACAAGAATATGTTAATTTCCCATTCAGGAAAGACTCGATCATTCCTGTAGAAATTAAGAGTGTATTGACAACATACTGTCTACTTCATGTAGTGGATGCATGGAGGCGGGTTCCTCTCCATTGTGACTGATCAGCAAGGTCAATTGTGTCACAACAAAGGACTTTTGAAATGCTTCCTCTGTATGTGCAGTGTGCTGTGTGAAGCCATGGATTTGACTTTGAATGTGGTGTGGGCCTGCTTAAGCAGTGTTATATTGCATTCGTATATTAACAGACTCCTTGACAGTAGCGGTATGATGCAGGCTACTCTGTGGTTGTAGTAAAACAAGGTTCCGTTGTATCCAAAAATCAGTGTTATGGAACCATTTGATTCTGTAGTTATTTCTTTTGGATATTCTTTAGAGACTGGAAGAATCTGACATATTGACTGGATAACCTAATTGAAGCTTCAGTTTTCTTTGGACTATCTTTTCTGTTAAAGTTAAACCATACATCTTACAATATTGTCATGTCAGGTTATGCAGTAATTTTAAACTGCAGTGACAATTGAATGCATGCATGCAGCTGCCTGAATGTGCTACTGCTAGTACAAAGAAAAGGATATGTTCATCTTTTCTCAGCAAAGTGGATGTCAGTTGTAGGGCTGCTATAGTTATTTTTAAGAGAAGCAACATAACTTAAACAATCAGCAATTAATCATTCCGACATTTATTTGTCATCCTGTATCTTCTACTTGAATGAAATTTGTATTTAAGCATTAAGAATGAGTGAACTCTTTTAATGCTTTGAACTTACATAGCTATGTCACCATATGCACAGGTCCCCAACAGTCAGTGCATGCTCCTACAGTTAATAGATCTTAGGCAAGCGTCTATCCAACATCATGCCAACATTAAGCCGATCATTGGGCCAGTGTTGGCCCTATGTACTGTTTCCAACGTTGGCCCAACGTTGG
This sequence comes from Holothuria leucospilota, assembly GCA_029531755.1. Taxonomy (NCBI): domain Eukaryota; kingdom Metazoa; phylum Echinodermata; class Holothuroidea; order Aspidochirotida; family Holothuriidae; genus Holothuria; species Holothuria leucospilota. Next base: position 25,603 of record JAIZAY010000170.1, read on the forward strand.
GTCAATGTTCTGTTTCCAACGTTGGCCCAACTTTGGGCCAGTGTTGGATCATTGTTGGATATACGTCAGCAGCCAACATCATAACGATAAGCAGCCAACCAAACCCCAACGTTGGGCCAACTATGATCCAACGTTGCTGCCAACGTTGATCTGACGTTGGCCCAACTATGGTGTGCTATCAGGGATGGCAGAGGCATTACTGACTCAGCAAGGCTTGGAAAACAATTTCCATAGGGGAAGCTGCTGTATTTCATATACTAATTTGCTCATATATACATACTTTATAGTACTGTATAGTACCGCAACATTGACATGTCTAAGTGGTCTGCTTTGGCAATATACATTGCCTTAAAAAATCTGCCAAACAGTTCTCTGTTTCATTCACACTGGCTGGCACTTATAAGTTCTTTTAAGTTCACAATGTGGTACTGCCTTGGCAAATACTGTAGCTACATTATATCAAAAGTAGAGCATGTGTGAAGTTACACAAGGTCACAAAGATTGGCTGTGAGTTAAATTGAACTCTCCAACTTATATCAAACTTAAGACATCTGGCATTTGTTGTACCTTACGCATTACTCTGACAGCTAAATTTAATAATTTTTTTATTTGCCACATTTTAATTTACTTGGTGGAGGCCAGTTTTGGGTGCCCCCCCCCACCCAAGAAGAAAAAAGAAAGCAGTAAAGAAGGGCTTGAATACTGTCAGCCGCCCTTAAGACATTCAAGGTGACTGCAATATGTGACTCTACAGTATACGTGTTGGCTACGGTACACACATAGCAATTAACATGTCAGGTCATGCAATCAAGTTCTGCCAAAAGAATTGTAAACATGCATGCATAAAAGGCATGTATAAGGATCGAAAAGCCACCATGATACTGTAACTGATGCTAAAAATACTTTGCCAAAGACACAGTACATGGTCTGAATTTAGTCATGAAATCATGACTTTTTTGAAGATCATGTGTTTTCCATTTAATTAAGGTCAGGAGATGTGATAAATTTGTAAAGTCTCTTACATGGGCTATGATGGAGAATGTGTAACAGAAATACAATGCACTCTCCAAACTTCAAGGTCTAGATAACCCTGGGCACTGTAGTACTCCCTCCTTGCACTATTCAAACTGGGCTACTACATTTACATAAGCTATAGACCCTGTAGACAAACTCACAACTGCCTATTATATAGCTACATACCTTCACATTTTCCAGTAATGAGGGATCCAAGGAAAACAAAGGTTTCATATAAGTAAATTGATAGGCCCAACATCAAAAAAATAATTAACAGCCAGTAAATAAACATGCTCATGTCTTTCTTTTCTTCTGTCACTTAGTCACTAGATCTTAGTTCTATTAAGAAATGCCTAGCCCCGTGATAATATGATATATATGCATATGGCCTATCAATATCACGTACGTCAGTTTAGTACGGTTCAAGCAGGGAGTTGCTACAGGCTACTAGCTGAACCAACGTTGTTCACCTACAAGATTTAACTTTAATTAATTGTGGCTAGAATCATGACGCGTAGTAACTATGTGCTAGCACAGAGGAAAATAAATAGAGCATTCACTCTTCGATTATCTAACGGGTGCTACGGCTCTTGGCGGCTACTTTTGTATGGACGCAGGAAACTTCACAAGTGCCCGTTCTGCTAATCTTTGTTTACGTTTGGAGTAAGTACACGAACCGCTCAATGGTACCGTTATGTATAAGGAAATGTATTGACACACGTTTCTCTAAAATGGATTAAAACGGTCTTATTTGTCATAAAAAAATTATATTTGTGTAATTTTCATGACGTAAATTAGTTTTTAAATATTTATTTGAGTATAATTACGGCAACCCAATTGTCATATCAAATAATATTCTCTTTAATTGGACGATACTAATTTCTGCACATGAGGACTGTTTATTGGATTATGAGGTTGACGCCCCCTCCTTATGAATAATGTACTAAGCTCATTAGTATGACGTCACAGAAACCAAGTGTCCCAAGTCTCTCTGTGGTAAGCGATACCAATACGCAGCCGATAGAGGGCGTGTTAATCAGAAGATCGGCACAGTGCACACGACTGTGCAGAGAGAAAAGATGGCGCCACGAGAGACTTGGCCAAGTCTAAACTTTTATCTGATCTGATATTAATTCCGTATCTGGCGCAAATATGGGCCATATATGGAAATATATTGTGCTCATATAAGGACCATATCTGGTCCAGATAAAATTTTATCTGTTCCATATAAAGACTTGATCCAGATAAAACTTTATCTGGCCATATATGGCTTAGATCTGGTTCTGGCGTAGATCTGGGTTATATCTGCCCAATTTTTTTATCTGGCCCAGATATAAATCTCATATCTGCAGCAGATATGGGCCAGACATGAATTCCATATCTGGCCCATATATGGAATCTCATATCTGGCCCATATCTGGATTTCGAGTAAGGGTAGGGTCCCCAAATACGTTTTATAAACTTTATTTTCCCTTGATTTCGTATTCTAGTCTTTCTTTAACTCATGTTTGCAAAGCAGTTTGTTTTTAATACATGCCAGTTACCATTAAAGGAAATATTGCAAAAGATCTAACATTCTTGGCTAGTCATTTAAATATGAACTCTTGGGCAGTAAATTGAATGCAAAAAGTAAATGAAATAGAATCACACTTTTGAACTCAATGACACAATGACGGTACATTTTTCAAAATTACCAGATAAGTAGGGGTCGATGAGAATAAAAGGAACTTTATAAGATGATCTTTAACGCTCCTTCAAATACCACAGAGGCACATGATACAGTGCATACATTCTCTTAACACTCTTACAGCAAAAATATGTCTCACTAGGCAATGGTATCAATCTCTCTATGGTCAATGAAACAGGAAGTCTCTGTTCCACGATAGGATAAAATCTGATCACAGCTTACAGTGAGACCGAAGACTGTAAATGACCTCAAGTGTTACTCAGAAGGAAGCTTTTAGATTGTGCAAGCATGGGTTTAGTTAAAGGGGCTTATTAAGTTGGTTTACGAAATACAGTGAGAGTATAACGAATAATTAAAATCATTTATTACAAATTCGTGACCAGACAGGTTTTACCACTAGGTATCAGTCATGTGCAACCCCTGTTTAAAGACAACAATGGGTGCGGCTTATACCAACTTGAAACTTGAAAAGTTGCAATTCCTGTAACAAAAGCTATTGTGATCAATCAAGTCTTCAGTTGTATATAAGTTTTTGTTATATGTAAGAGAGCCTGGTCTATGAAGGGCTTGGACAAACATCGTGAGAAATACAAGTTTTTAGGCCCACAAAAACTACAAATTCTCATTTTTTCGGTTACTACCGGAAGTAATAAGTCGGTAATGTAGCTAATTAGAAGCATCGTCATGCAATAATTCCCTCGAAACTCGCCACATTAATTGATATCAACTCAATGAGCTCCTTTAAGAAAAACTGTCCGAGAAAGGATTATTCACCCTCGGCCAGCGTAGGCATTACATTAATGGTTTTAACATTTATCGAAATTTTAAAAGTTGTAACCTTTGAAGTTCCACATGTTACAAGGGTATGCTGTACGCTGCGACGGCAATGGACAGAATATGAAAAGTCAGTGGTCATAAACTATGATTAAGCACTGAAGTTTCGATAAACTGGGCTGATTAGCCTAGGAACAAATGTCATCAATCGAACTAAGCTGGTAAAATAAGGCACGAAAGACGGACGCTCTTTGACAAAAGCGAAATACACTGGGATAAACAAAATGAAATCAAGTGGCAATGTTCCCTCAATTAAGTGTATGCTACGTGGCACACATACAAATACTAAACACTAAAATCATTACCTGGTATTTATTTCCTCAACGTTTCATAAAGTAAACTATATTTTTAATTTTCTTAGATCACCAACACAATTTGGTTTCATATTCAGAGAAAGACGACCAAACATCAGCTGATTTATGAAGTACAACCTATACTAGACGATTTTTAAGGAAAACGGTGCGATGTTTACACACATTAAAAACACCTAACCTCTTCTCCGGAACGTTGCAGAAACTCAAAGTGAAAAAAATGTTAACACATCCGTGGGAGGATAATATTTTATGCAATTTTGTGTTTACTTTTTCGAAAAAAAAACATCCTGTGCTATGGAAAAATAGTCTTACAGAAGGTTTCTTTTTTATTATTAATTGCCCAAGGGAAAAAGGAATCTATGCAACCACGATGACGTATGTGCGTGTGTGTATATGTGCATGTGTGTTTGTGACATTTGGCGTGTAAAACGATATCTCATGATAAGGATGATGGATATTTTTCATACTAGGTACATGTATTTACTATATGAAGAAGAACACTATTTTCTCTAGCGTAGGTCAAAGGACATGTCAGGTCGCCAGACCCTATTAACAGGATATTTCAAGGTAGGACGCAAGGACACTGTTCATACTTTGTATGTGGATGCGTTACTGTCAGAAAATAAGCACTTTTGCTTTTGTTAGAGGTCAAAGGTAATCTGAGGTCACAGAAAATTAATATCCCCAAACCTTGGAAATTACTTGTAAACATGATGTCTCAAGGTAGGAATAATGGACACTTTTCATATTTCTTGTAAAGATTAATCACCAGGGAAAGAACTCTGTTGTTTTTAGTAGCATTCAGCGGTCGTATGTATGGCGCGAGAAAAGGGAATATATTATGAAGCATTTTTATATCATCTAGTGGAAATAATATAGTATGACTCGGTCACCATTTACATAAAATAAGACCAAAAATTCTTTTTCTTTTTCATTATTTGGAAATATTTATCTCCTAAACTATGTTATTTGCTTAAGATATATTTATTAAATATTTGCAACTCACATAATATAGTTTCAAAAAAAATATTAGCAACAAAAGTTATATTCGCAAGAAAAATGTACATCTGCAACAAAAACAAACATTATGTAAAGAATAAGTTTGCAAAATATTATATTTACAGCTAATGATATTTGCAAGAAAAATTATAATTGCCACAAAAACATATATGCAAGAAAAATTATATATGTAACAAGAGTATGTTTGCAAGATAAATTATATTTGCAACCCAAAATATATTTGTAAGAAAAATTATAATTGCCACAAAAATATATTTGCAAATATATTCGCTGAAATAGTTAAGGAGGCTCAGCTATTTCCACAGTTCCAGAAAATATTATCCATTCAGTTCAACAAAGTTAGTTTTTCACAAAACAAACTTCCATAAAGGCTTCAGCCAGAGAACATCCCGGGAGTCTTTTAGACCGCTGGAATCCTGAATTGCCTCATATAATTGGAACATTTCGAAACAAGTCTGTTACCAGTATTACCGATTCGGATTTCCTGAGGTCAACATTATGGCTGAATTCTTTCTTAAAGAATAATACATTTTCGACACTCTCACAGTATTTCATGTTTAATGTGATGCATTTAACTTAGCGTTGTAGTCAAGTTCAATGCCCCTTAGTGTAAGGCTTTAGGTGTCATTTAACTGGAATGGAGAAGTATACAACTTTAACAGCTCTTACTATGCCTACCGTATTGACAGACATTGACTGGTGTTTGAAAATTCTCATATATGTGAGTGGCAGGTCATCAAAGTATTATGTGATTTGCCAATCACCAAAAATATAGATGGTACAGGGTTCTGCTCAGGATTGCTGGAGTGCCGGCAGCTACTTTCCTGGGTCAGTAACAAATGCCCAAATATAAGCTGTGGCTCCGATGACAAGTTTTCTTCGAGAAAATACACTGGAATTATACATTCCTAGTAACTATTGTGATCACTCCTTTGCCCTACATGAAAACAAAGTGATGATGAGGGTCTTGATGTACATTATCGAGATAGGAAACATGCTGGGCTGAAAAGTGTATACATCCTAGGAAGATAGAAATTAAAATTTGAATTGTAAACTTGGTTAAATTTGACATCAGTGCTGGTCGAAAATAGCACTTTCTGAGCATAGTGGTGGTCGACATTTCTGGGTCCTAGTCACGTCCAACTGGCACTGGCAAGCAGCAGATCACTGATGATTAACAAGACGAAGTTTTCTGGAAAGGTGCTTTGTCCAAGTGCTGGTCTATGCCTCTCATATGCCATTACTTTCTCCAACTACCCACTGAAAAGTTTTGTTTAACCTGGATTAAAAAAAAAACACACACTCACACACATGCGCAAACATACAATGCATTGCTTTGATTGTGCAAGCCACAGCTTATCTTTCAAAACAGACATCACAAGTAATGAAATTAGCTGTTCCTAGATAGGTGAAAGTTTCTTTTTTTTTTTTTTTTTTTTTGGAAACCAGCATGTAGTTTCGAATATTTTCGATTCTTTCATGGCAATTTATAAATATGTTCAATTTATACCAGGTAATATCATTTTCTTACATAATTTCATTTTCTTCCTCAGACACAGTGTGGTAGTATTTTAACGAAGACGAATATCCAAGCTTACTTTCTGTTGTCTTTGTTTACATCACAGATGAGAAAAGGTTTCAGCAAAAACAATAACGCTTACTGCTATACGACTCACTTATATACAGAAAGACGCATACTGACATTTAACAATTTGATAATAATGTAACTGACTATTCTCTAGCCCAATTGCAACTTTGTACACTTTGTAATGCATGCTATACCACCTGTCGAACAGGACCTTGTAACAAATCATTGACAAGAATAGTTCCATGACAGAAGGCATTCTTCGGTCTCTCTGCATTAAACTTCGATTTTGTACGTCTCTTGCTAATGAAAGCTTCAACCTGTAACCTGCATACAAAATCGTTGACTTTTGGCAGTTGACAGCTTACACTTTTAGAGAAAATAAATTGTTTCATATGAAATCTCAAGAAGTTGTACGGGTGATTCAAGTAAAATTTATAATTTATAATCAGGCGAATGAAATCATCACCAAGCTTGAAAAACTTTAAATATTTAAAGATAAAACCCTATTCAACTCTATCAAATGCTTTTTCAAAATCTAATAAGAAATTAAGTCCAATTTGGTCAATTTTCGAATAGTAATCAATATGGTCTGACATAAAACCAATGTTTTCTCTAATAATACGACCTTTTAAAAAAAAACATGTTTTGTCGGGACCAAAGATTTATTTAGAACATCTTTCAATCTTATGACGATAGCCTTAGCACGTAATTTGTAGCCAACATTGAAAAGTGATAAAAGTCTGTAAGTTTGAACATGTGAAAAATCTTTTCCTGGCTTGGGAATTAATCATGTAATTATAGTACGGTCTTGTTCCTCTGAAACATGGGCATCCCCAAAAGCAAAATTAAAAAAAAAACTGTCACATACTGTCCAATAATTGGCCAAAAGATTTTATAAAATTCGCCTGTTAAACCATCGCATCCTGGAGATTTTCCGTTAGGTACTGTAGAAAGGGCCTCTCTACACTCATTAAATGTGAGGTGAGGAGACCCTCACATATATGAACACTATCGTCATCTAGTTTTACATCACACTTAATCATTTCAAATATAAAGTGAGGGTTGATACTATCGCTGGTGTGCAACTTTTCGTAAACCGTTTTTTCTTCGTCATTATCTTTACAAACATTACCGTCACTTTTCTTAGCTAAAAATAGTGTTAGCAATGTTGCTTGTCTTTTTGAGATTCGAAAAAACATTTTGTACTCTTTTCTCCATGCTCGACCTAACGAGCTTAAGATCAAATAATTAAGCCTTTTGATTTAAAATTATAAAGATGATAGAGTGAATTTCTTAATCCTGTTAATTTTTGAAAAGTTTCCGTGAGTTTGATGTAAAATAAGTTTGCTCAAGTTGTGCGATCTAAAGGAGCAATTCCTTTTCCAAATCTACGTTCGTGTGCTTTTTCTTTTGCGTATTTCGTTGATGTGTATCTTATTTTATATTTAATGTAGTTCCATTTTACCAAAGGGTTGCTGGTGCTTAATTCCCCAGCAGCTAACAAAGTAATGTCTGAGATGAGATTAATACAATCATCACTGTCTAAAGAAGAATTAACTTCAAAGAACCTGGTCTCCTCTTCTTACCTAAGAGATTTAAGGACAAGTTAACCATGGAGTGATAGGATTGAATTCCGGGAGAGATGAGACAATTGGAGGTGACCCTTAGGAGAGACCTTGATATAAGAAAGTAATCTAACGTGCAATGAATACCTGAAGTGATGTTAGAGCTCCAAGTGAATCCTTACTGATGCGGAGGGGTTCTCTCCAAATATCTATTAAACCATAAGAATGCATGTACTCAGGACATCGGTCTCTTGCTTTGAAGTTTATACGACAGATGCCTCCTTTTTTGTCAAGATTTAAATCAAAAAAGAAATTTAAATCACCTCCAATAACTTTGATTTCACCATTAAACCCTTAAAAAAAAAAAAAAAAAAAAAAAAAAAAAAAAAAAAAAAAAAGTTTTCAAACCAGAAAGCCCTAAGGCTTAGTAATTCCTTGCTGAGAGGGAATGGTATCTTGCACTAACTCGGTTTATTCCTTCAAATTTACAATTCTTTCCTTTTTCATTTTTTACGATCTTTTCACATCTTGACCTCTGCTGACCTCATTTGACCTTCAAACCTACTAAAAAGTGATTAACAAAACCTGAAAAAACATGTACCAGGAGGAAATCGAACCCGGAACCGCCTGCGCGAGCAACCGAGCTTTAATCCACTACGTCATCAAAGAACTCTTTCAGCATATGGTATTTTTAATCATCCTTAAGTCATCCTTTACACGTGTTCATAGGTAATTCAAATAAGAATTATTACTGTAATAGTTATGCTCGTTGAAAATAAAAAATAAATGTTTTTCTCTTTATTTTTATAATTGGAATGTGCAAAATTCACCCTTAACTTTACGTTTGTAAGCAAACGCCGGACACAATTTGGCTGGTACCGCCCACTGACTATTTAGTTTACGAGGTTTTCGTAGTTTCACCTCTGAAGACCTCAGATGACCTTTGACTTCCAAAAACCCAAAAGGTTCTCTTTCTCTTAAAGTAACACATATATATATATATATATATATATATATATATACCAAATATGAAAAGGATCCATCATCCATGTCTTGAAATATCGTGGTTTGCTAAGTTTTTTGGGTTTTGACCTCTGATGACCTCAAATGACCTTTGACCTCTACTAAAAACAATACTGTTCTTTCTTTGAATATGATAAAGTTATACACTAAGTATGAAGATTGTCCGTCATTGTTATCTTGAGGTATCGTGTTTACAAGCAGCTTTAAGAATTTCGTATATTCATCTCCTGTGACCTCAGAAAACCTTTGATCTTTGCCAAAATCAACAGAAATTTATCTTTTGACTATAACGTATCCACATGACAAGTATGAAAAACATCCATGCTCCTCACCTAAAGATATTGTATTCACAAGGTTTTTAGTTTTTGACTTCTGGCGACCTCCCATAACCTTTCACCTTCACCAAAAACAATAGGGATCTTTCTCTTAATATAATAGTTCCATATATCAAGTATGAAAATTTTCTATCAATGCTATCTTGAGATATCGTGTTTACGAGCCAAGCGTCCCAAGCACACATACACACATAATCGCCCGCGCGATTGCACAGATTCTTTTCGCCTTCGGCAAGGAATCAAAAAGTAGGGTATATCTCGGTTGGGTGCATAAACACACGCCAAAGTGTAGTTACAGCAGTTTAGTAATGATTTAAAAAGGATGGTAACACCTCTGCTACAGTGTGTACCATGAAAGAAAAATATTTTCCCTCCCCATTCTTTTTTCCAGCAGAACTCACCTCTAACTTCACTATGTGATTCTATATGGGTTTTGATAGAAGTACAAATCTTTTTCTGATTATGTAAGAACGCAAAGACCTTCCTACGTTTGCTTGCTTGATTTATACCCCTACAATTGAAAGTAGCGATCGATAGCTCAGTCATGATAAAAAAGAGAATACTTTAAACAGGTGATGTTTGAGCTGCCGATTCCTTGTTTTTGAATATAGTACGGTAACGCAGAATTTCGCCGTTAGCTAGTGCACTAAAATAATACATTTTATCATGATGGTTGCTGAAAAAGGGTAATAAAAAGAACAAAAAAGTAAATTCTAAAGGAGTAAAGTGGGGCTGGCCATAAAATAGAAAACGACCATCTTCAAACCCCTAAAGAAAAAGATAGATAGGTGAGAGGTTAATGAGAGAATGCTCATAAAGCATACACAAAAACTGTTTAGGGATGGTTCCGCTAATTATTGCCTCGTTGACTCCCATACGACATCAGGCTAGTTCTTCGCCTAAAGATCTTTCTTGGAGCAGGCCTGTGTAAAAGTTCTCAACCTGCACACGCCACCCTCTGGTTACAGCTCACAATATAGGCTCTTATGGCAGTTTCAAGTTTTCATAGGATGACCACTGAGATTCTGAGCTAGAAGGGCTTGAATAATAGGTTTATGTTTCCAGCCCTGATCACTACGCACAGACTGCATTTTACAGAGCGGATTAACACCAACAAAACCTGACACCGCAAATGGTCATATTGCCTTGTTCATATTCAGTATGAAACAGTTGGAAGCACGCTCCCCAATTTTTAAGGATTTAAATTTGTCGGTCAATATTTTTTTGCAAAAGTTTTAATTACCTATAGAGGTGTTTCACCAACATGTGTAGCATACCATCGCAGGTCCCTCTATGCATATGTTTCATAAACACTTCTACTGTGTATGTGCTGTACCCTTAAGTAAGGTAATCAGATACCCATTGACATCACTGGCAACACTTCTGTAGCTATGTAACGTTAGAAGTAAAATTTTTATTCCAAAGGAGGTATTCCACACGTTTTTCACCCACATTGAGCCCCATTTCTGCAGTCCTGTCACATTAGGCACAAATGTACTACCCAACCAAGTATGTATAAAAACATTTCTTTTGATACAGGCTGTGCTACCACAATTTGTATAAGAAAGTTTGTTTTTGTTTATAATAGTGGTTTCCAGTACGAAATGGTACTCCTTCTAGGTGACTTTTGGATGCCCAGAAAGCTGAACTGAGAAACACACAATATATTTCCGTATACTTAACATTTGGAAAGAAAATACCCAAGGCATCTACAGTAAAGTAATTTTCATAAACTTTGTGCACATATGTAGTAAAATCCACAACTTGGTCATTGCCAAGAGGGTGTATTGGGCTATGCTGGACCAGGACCACGTTTAAATGAGGTTTCAAGGGGAGGCTCAGTATGTTAAAAAAACTTGGAAGAAAAACTGATCAAACCACATGAAACCCTATACAGTATGTACACATTCCAGACTATGATATGGTCTACTCTTAGTCCAGAAGATAACAAACTAATATTCCTATATGTTCAGCAACAATGTTTGTACCTGTTTGGCTGTTACACCTTGTAAGAAAAACTCCCATCTTTCAGACTGCTGTCATTTCCTAGTCTGCTCCTAATACTATAAACTTCCCTAGAGGCACTTTGCACAATGCATCCTTTCCTCTTCTTCTAGAAATCCCAGCTTCCTAAGGAAAATAAAAGTAACAGTTTGAGATTAAAGGTAACTTAATTCTTGGGAAAACCAGAGGCAAACAGGGTTCTAACACTAAATTGTGCTATAAAACAATACAACTTAAATACTGTATTACAGTGTACATATACTGAGTTATACATCTCTATAAATGTTAATGTACCTTCCTGGATCCCATAGCTGCAAAACCACTCCCCCCTACCCTAACCCACATCCAGCCCCACTTCTTCATAAACTTTCTTCATGTTCACTTTTCTTAAAGCCAGTATTTTTAAAAGGAAGCTGGAAACACACAGCTTACAGTCTTTTAAATTATTGATGCAGTCACTCCAATTTGCACAATTTGTAAATTCCCTGGTTATCCTAATTCATGCACAGTATCCCATGGCTCTTGAACTTAATTTTTATGTCCCCTTCGTCCATTTTTACAATCTTCATATGCAATATCAAATTTCGAAACATCATTTGGACTTGAAAAATAATTTTACTGTACAAGTCAAAAATATAAATGAACACAACCAAATTGTAGAGTCGTGCGATTTACATGTATTCTGATAGCAATGCCTTTTGCACAGAAAATCGACGAAATTATTGCATGTAACTACTGTATGTACCTGCCCCACTATCTAGAATTGCAAAAACCGAAAACCATAACACAGCACATACCACTCTATAGCTCCTTCTCTGTCTCTAAGTCTTGCTAAGAAGGTATTTCTTTGATCAAAGCGTTGACCATAGGCCCATTCCATTTTTTGGAAGTACAGGGCAGTAATTTGCCTGGGAATGAGAGGGGAAAGAATCGAAAAAATATGTACAGTCCCCCTGTACATCTAATAGTCTACTATACAAGTACAGTAAAACAAAAATTGTAAAGTGTAGAAAAATTAAAATATCAGTACAAATTTGCTGATATTGAGAATTAAAATATAGGATATTAGTTATTGAACTAACGGCATTGCTGATATTGGTAGGACACTACCCTTAAGTTGCAGTAGCCTTGCCGCTATTTATACACAGCACTAACTGCACGATTCCTGATGCTGGCCCATATATGAAGATACCCTTATGGCTCTGTAAATCACCACAGACAGTAACTAATTTTTCCTACTAAGTTTACTTTTGGCCCCTCCTCCGATTTGAACAAAACACCTAGTAAACATCCAAGAAGGAGCCATAGTACACTTACAGCCTTACACTGAGTTTAAATTGTTCAAGGACATATTGACACACATCTGTGTGTGAGCTTAATTGAGAACACAACTGGCTGTACAAGTCATCATTGAGCAACCAGAGTGAAGCTAGTGTAGACCCTCCAGATTCTGTAGTTATTCCTGCTTTACAGTAGGTAGAACATTTACTGTACAGTCGGAACTGCACACTGTAGTACACGCATTTTCACCCTCTCCAAAGGTGACAGAAATCTTAGTATCACACGGCAATTACTTACAGAAATGCTGCAGGTCTAACCTGGCAAGACCTAGCAACCTGTTTACTGTTGTACACTGATGCCAAACTGTGACTCAAATGTTTTGGTATACTCCTTAATCACCAAATTCAATGGAAACGTATAGTTTGGGGGACACAAAGATGTGTGACAATTCCGTTGTAACGTTGACCTAACATTACACCGTAGACCATGGGCTTACACACTTACAAGCAGTAGGTGTAGCCTGGTATAGGCTACATTTGAGAATGTAAAGGTGTAATGTCACTGGTGGGAAAATACGAACTGAGGTTTTGTGTCGGAGAATGTTACTTGCATGATAACAGTTATGTAATTCACTGGCGCACAACACACAAATGAATTCCCGTATGGACCTGTATCAATCAAGTAGGCTTAGACCTAGTACTAACTCACTAGAGTGAGCTAACTTAGCTTACAATCTATAGGCTATCTACATACAGTATAAAACAAGATATAGATACTGATAAGTATAGATTAGGCGTAAACCGTGGCTTAAGTACACGATATTGAGAGTAGCCGTGTGGTAGGCATTCAGCCTACCAGTTATAGCTCACGCTGTGTCCTATAATTTAACACTGGACCAATTCCACTTGGAAAAACAATTACGCTACGACGTAAAGCACCCACAAACAATTATTAGCCAGGCGTAAAGTCTAGGGTTTTTCAAGTGTTTGGGGCCAACAGCGAACTTTACTTGAACTTTTACTTTAAATTCTTTTTAGTAGCCGGGTCTTCATTAGACAGCTTTTCTCATTACAATTTAGGGCTCCTCGTATCATCCGTTGGCCATTTTTCAATTTTTCTGCACGTTGCAAGTCGCAAATGGAAGATTTGCCCCCACTTGAGAGCCTTCTGTAGGCTAGACAAATACAAGAAAAGCTTAGGCCTACTTGATTTGAAAATTACTGGTTGCTTTGCCCCGTGTTTTCTTTTCGGTTTGGGGTTCCAGGGGATCAGGGCACCAATGATCAAGATTTGGGTGCAGTGGCCCTCCTTTGCCCTTCACCATGTTACCGTGTGATGTTTCAGTAGTCTACTTCACATTGTAGGGTAAACGGTATAGGCCTAGGCCTACTTGCGCCCTGCACCAGAGCAGCTAGTCCTCGTGAAGACACGGGTATAGTCGGCACCAATAGCTCCCTGCTCCCTATATACGGTCCTAACTATGACCCATTGAAAATCCGGGATCTTCGACCAGCACAGTGCAGGTCGAAACTGATTTTCTTCTGCTACCAAAAATACTACCTAAAGTCTTAATCTACTGCCGTAACTTCTCCGTTCCAAATCGTACACTAGTATTGAACTTGTTTTTGATCACTTCAAATCTCTGGAAAGGCCCAAAAATTTGAAATGAACTCAACTTTGTCACTCCCCAGAGTTTACTGTAGAGTTCGAAATATTTGTTGATATCAAAATGTTGTATGCGTAACATTGTGACGTCACACAGAATATTTGATAACTGTAGTTCCTGCAAACATTCCATACTGACGTAACAGTGTGGTTTAATAGCATACCGATGTAAAAAAAAGCTTCTTAGTCACACAGTAAATTTAAAAACGCGAAAAAGTGGCTGAATTAGTCATTTCAAATTTTTGGTCCTTTCCAGAAGATATCAGTAATCAAACAGAACTGCAATACTCTTGTACGATCCGGAGAAGAAAATTCGTGGTAGTAAATACATTTTTACGTCCAGAATTTGCTGCGAGAAGAAAGTCAGTTTCAACCATCATATATACGGCCGATCACCCGGCTATTTTCATAGGTCATTGTAAGGACTGTGTGTGGTGATCTCTCGGCGAACCGCCACACAGTTCTTTACTGAGGTCTATAGAGTAGCATACTACTCTAATTGTAGCTATTGTACTATTACTACCCTGCGGGAACCTTCAGTGCAAAAGCTTAGCTATAGCCTATATTAGTCTATACCATAGTTATTAGTAGACCTATACTCAGTACGCCGTAAAAAGCGTTAGGTCTATGCTGGCTAGGCTGATCTACAGTACAGGACTATTCCAACCCAACGTTAGTAAGCTACGCTCGTGATGGATTAACGACATAAGATTTCCAGCTGAAAGTTAGTGTCAATTGCCGTACTGATTCCTCGATCTACATTAAATTAGACCTACAAGTTACAACACTTACCGTAAACTTTCTTTAAAGATATTTGCATCCATGCTGTCACTTTTCCCCAAAAATAACGCAGACATGTTGGAGCAGTTCTCACATCAAACTCGGCGCCAGCTATTTCTCACGCTATGCATGTGCATATCAGGCCAGGGATCACCGAACCAATGGGAGTCTACATTGCGTGGACCAAGGAGCTTGGTCAAGTCGGTAAAGTGAACTTCATTTTGGAACCAAACTTTGTTAAAAGCTTTATGAAATTTGACCAATATTCGGTCAGTATGAGTTGACCATGGGACTTGGTCAATAATTTGACCAAAGTATTTTAGAGTGCAATGTAAACTAACCAAAATACAGCTGTTTAATGCATGTATCCAGGGGGTCAGGGGCTCAGCAAGATAATACCAATTTCAGTCAGGTCAAAGACGTGACTGTTTGTCATGTGGAAAAGTATCAAGGTTGAAACCTCCTGCCCCGGCCCCCTTCTCGGGGCATGTGTTCAAGTAATCCTTTGCTCCCTTCATAGTCCAGGAGGTGAAACCATGGAGGTACTTGCTTACATATATTAAGCAATGCAGTGAAGTAACTCATTGTTTTCAAATATCATTTGATACCCATTTAACAGACCACAAAATACACTTTGGCCATTTTTATTTTATAATAGCTTTACTTGGAACAACAGCTGGCTCATTTGCTGATAAGGGCTTTTATAATTAGCTGGGAGGGAAGATTGGTAACAAGGAAGAATAAGGTGACCCTTACGCAAGTCCGCATACGGGTTCCCCTTAAAAACAGAGAAATAGAAAAAAAAACAAGAGATTAACCATGTCATTGAGATGTGATAACTAACCTTTGCAGAAACTGAAGAGATATCTCATGGTTATTCAGCAGTGGAAGGGGTGGGATACATAGATTATAATTGTTGAAGAAACGTTATCAGTGATACCCCCAGAGACCTCAACGGGCCAAAATATTGGGCTAAGCTTGAAAAGTCTACCCTAACTGGGAACAAAACACCAGATCCTCCATGGTATATATAACATTTTGATCTAGTGTCGTTGTTAGGGACCATATTGAGCTATGTCCCCTAATATCAAAAGGTGGAGGGGCATGTCCACTTTTTCTCCTCTGAATGATGTTTATGCATGTATCCCTGCTAGTTGATAATGAAAGTATTCGCTTGCGCTGAGTAGTTATTAGTGTGATATCCTTTAAGTTCGATAATTTTCTGATGGTCACAAGAAAAATCCTGGAAAAACATGTCTCACACCCAATTAGACAAGCAAGTAATGTTGGAGAAGGCAATGTCTTTCACAAATTATTATTTAACCAAAATGTACATACTTGTGGGTTCGTGTGAATAGCATAGGGCTCACAGCAGTGATTGCTTATAATCTCCTTTACATATACTTGTTTGCAAATGCACCAAAGTCGAATAAAACGAATCTTACCTTAATGTTGATATCAGTCAGTGAGGAAAACGTAGACTCCTAATATGTTCACAGTATCAAAGAGAACTACAAGTGGCAACTTCAACCGTTAAAACGATAGGAAAATTTACAACACAGGGTGTGGTTACAGATACCCCATATCAACTAGCAAGTGACGCACGTACACAGTGTGCTTTTGTCCGTATACAGTGTTCGTGTAGAATTACGTGCTGAAAGTGAAAGTGCACTAGAAAATATATTCCAGGATTAATTATCAGCTTCAGCTATTGAGTATTTGGCAATGGCATTCTGTCAAGGGTCAAACTCATATCACGTTGTCATCTGTTACTGCTGCCTTTGTCGTATCAGTATGGGAGTGATTTTACAACAGGTAGTAGGTTTTAGCTCTAGTGTCAATATTCCACATTCCTACAAAGATTGTAAGAAGACAATAATTAAAATTGATACGACATAATGTTCAATAATGTATGACTTTCTTGGACAGTCTGAGAAAACATTTTAGCACTCTTAGAAGCTGCCATACAGCAAGAGATTCGTTTCTAGTTAGAAAGCTTTTAAACAACTATTTGTACAGATTTCACCTTAATCAAATGAAACTTAAATTTCTTTCACCAATGTGTTACAAACGCAGTGATAGACAAGCCTAAAACGATGGCATTAGGGTTTGATTTGTATTTTCTTCTTAGCGGTTGGATAATTTTTCAGTGTTATTGGTGTTTTGGAAATTTAACAGACCATTCATATTCTGTGACGTTTTCGGACTGTGTTTTATTGAAAAGTTGCTACCATGAATCAGATATATTGAATAGTTGGAAATTTAAAGAAGAGTCAATTTTTGTTGACACTGCATGTTTTCTCAACCGGTGCCAAGAAGGAATCGAAATAAATGTAAATGGCTCGGTGTTTCTAAAATCGGTTACACTTAGCAACGAAGGAACATATGTGTGCATTCGTCAACCAAATACATCTTCATATCATCATTTACAAGTCAAAGGTTTGTAAAACGGAAATTGCACTTTTTTCTTATTCGCCGTTATTATTTTGACCTATATTGCAATAGATGGAGTTGACAAAACCTACTAGAAGTACAGCTTTAACATACATAGCTATCTTTTTTTACCTGTACGACGTCTTATTTAGAATTAAAATTGCCATTAAATGATGCATGGAATTCCGGGTCGTACGCAAAATAAGAAAGCATGTCATTTGCAGGACAATTATTAACGTGTGAGCTTGTAGTCGACGAAAGTAGGATTACATATGCAAAAGAAGGAAAGAAGTTTATCAAACTTTCACAAGTTGTTTTTTTTTTGGGGGGGGGGTGATGTAAACCACTACATTTGTTTAGACATACTAAAGGGAATCAAATATCCATTATTGGACTCCAGGTTGACTGGAGAATAAAACAATGTTACTTGTAACCTAATTTAGTTCTTGCATTAATCAGGGCTTAACATTTACATATTGTAGATTCCATGTGTTATAAGGATATGAATTAACTTTATGTTGATATAGTTGCAGAAATTTGTCATTAACAAATTTTCAAAGCATTATCAGGGACAAAACGTAGTACTATTTTTCTTGCCAGTGCAAAAAAAAAAAAAAAAAATACAAATTTATACAAACTTGAAATATTTTCAGAAAGACATACAAAATATCCTTTGAAGCTATGTACGTTAGTATAAATCGATTGTAAGGGAACACAGTAGTTAACGTAAGTTTGAAATTAAAAGCAGGGAAACCACTAAGACTTAGAAAAAGTTCACCGAAATGCTGATAGGATTTCCCCGCTGTTTCTTGGTTCTTCGATTTCTCCATCCATTTCTAAGTTCATTTATATGTATTTAAGAACTCATACATTGCAAGTTATTTACATGTGATTGGGAAGAGACTGAAATTGGGAAGAACGGTTTCATTTAAGATGAAACCCTTATTCGAAATTCACTTGAATACATTTACACCTACCGATAAACTTACTTCAAAGCAAATGTATTTTCTTTGCATGAAAGCATACTTTAAGAGTATATATATATATATATATATATATATATATATATATATATATATATATATATATATATATACCATCTTGGCTTCATGGCTCAGTGGTTAGAGCGTCCGCACTAGCAAGCGGGAGGTCCCGAGTACGTATCCCGGTGGAGTCAACATTGCTTTTTCACCTCGCCCAGATTTTTCAGCTTTACCGACTCAACTCTATATATATATATATATATATATATATATATATATATATATATATAAAATATATATATATATATATATAAATTATATTTATATTATATATATATAATATATATATATATATATATATATATACGCTAATTCCCACCTTAAGGGGAAATTGTTATATCTGCTTGTACATAGGGCGAAAAAAAGATAATAAAATACAAAAGAAATAAATTCGCCCTAACGTCTAAAAATATAATTAACGTTATTTCAATGGGCAGCCATCCCTTCGTGTTAACAGCTAGGTGTCCGTAAATTTGACAACTTTAAAGTAATGGCATCTAGTTTGTAAATCTAAGAGGGCGCCCTTGTAAGTTTACGTATTCCTATAGAAAAAGTGTGTAGAAACGTTAAGGCGAAACTTATATTTCACCCGAATTTTTTTTTCCCCTTAAGGTCGACTTTTCAACAACAACTTTCCCCCTAAGTGCCGAATTAGTGAAATATATATATATATATATATATATATATATATATATATATATATATATATATATACGTACATGCAGGTTTAAAAGCCTTAGTTAGATCATCTTAAAAAATATTCTGAAAAACCATAGTTGGTATGGGTGAATAAAAGTACCAATGGCAAGAAACAACTATACTTAACTAAAGAAAACTAAACTAAATATTTAAAATGAACCAAAAAGAAATCAAAACGCAGGCTAACTGGTAACTCAAAGATGTACCTAATAAAAAGAAGTCCAATTGGTGAATAGATTAAAACCTACCGTTCAACTTATTTCCGAGCAAAAATACAATATTTTCTATGCATAAAAATTTTGTAAGTTATATATATATATATATATATATATTATATATATATATATATATATATATATTATATATATATATATATATACATACAAATATATGGGCAGGTTTAAAAGTTTTAAACACGTGAAAACCCAGTAACCATGCACCGTAATAGCAGTAAGCCTTAATTAAATCATCTTAATACTTATTCTAAAACACCTTAGTTGGTATGGGTGAATAAAAGTACCAATGCGAAACCCTATACAGAGATCCCAAAGGAGTTCAAGGGAAGTAACCATAATTCTGCGTAATCGTTCTACCTTTTTGGCGACATACACCTTTTCTTCACTTAAGAAACTAAGTTAAACAATTGAAATAAACCAAAACGAAGTCAGAACGCAGGCTAACTGGTGACTAAAAGATGTACCTTATAAAAAGAAGAAGTCCAATTAGTGAAGTGAATTGAAAAGCAAAAATGTAATGCAAGCTAAGACCCTAAAATTCTAAGTGGATAAGAAGCTTACCTTTTAGGGTTAAGCTCTCTCCTTTTGTTAGGCTCTAACGGATGAACCGATTGCAACTGGGCTAGCCAATACCCTCCTCTTTTTGTAAAAATATTTTCAGTTAAAATATTTTCAGCGTTATTTTTGCTGACATTTGTCCAATTATCATAAAGTGTATATAGAATCTTTAAAATGAACTGCTTTTTCCATGCAGCATATCTGGCTTATGATTTCTAAAACGGAATTTGGACTGATTGGTAGTAGACCCAACATATTGCACATTTCATTTACAGCAAGTGGCCAAGTAAATGACGTTAGAACTAATGCAGGAAATTTTAGCATTAAGACGACATGATTTATCCGGTAAAATGAGATCCTTCCTCAGAAAATTTTGACACAAGTCACACCGTAATCTGTTACATTTAAAAAACCCTCTTTCCTTATTAGCCTCTGCATTTTTGATTTTCGCAGAAGGCTATAAAAAGGATTTGCATTTCCGATACGCTGATAAATAAAACGCTCTGGGAAAAGTTTCATAAATTAACAATAGGCATCTAAAAGCGATAGGTGCTTACTTGTGACGCTTCCTTCATTTGGAATTACAAGGTTGTAGTCCAAAACTAAAGAGAATTTTGCGTGTTTTTTTGTGACTTAGTTTTAGAAGCTCGTCCCTAGAAACTTTGTCAGTCTTTTCAAATTCATTTTGAATAAAGAAGGGAGCATAAACCCCTTGAATTAAATAATATTCTTATACTCTGCAAATTTCACCTGCAAAATTTAAAGACTGGAACATATTCTTTTTAGTCGCAAGGCAATGCTGTAAGGAATACTTTTAAGTTAGGCTTACGGTGGGTACTATCAGTTAACAAATAAAGATGGCCGTCTGTTAGCTTTGAAAAAACACTTGTAGAGAGTTGACCATTGTTTTAGTTCAACGTTAACGTCAAGGAACTCTAGCTGCTTGTTAGAATAACGTAGCGCAAATTTAAAAGTAGGATAAATAAAATTGATGGTGTTTGTGTACCTCTACAGGGCTTCCTCTCCCCGAGTCCACACTCCGAAAATATCATCTCTAAAATGGCTCCAATTCTTGGGCTTGAAAGGGCGTTCAGTGTTAGCAATCCGATCTTATTTACCCGTAGCAATATCATCATTACTGCACGCATTGTAGCGCCCACTGCTGCCCCATGGATTTGCAGAAGGTGAATACCATCAAAAGATGAACTATTGTGTTTAAGACAAATTTCCACACCTTCTAGAAGGCATTTCGTGGAGGGATTACAAACATCACGACCATGTACAGCTTCTCTTACGGACTCAAGTCCTAAATTGTTTCAGTGTTAGACTACATGGCCGTAATTTTGAAGAAACTAACAACGCTGACTGGGCCAAAGGTCTATTCAAGAAGTCAGTGGTATCTTTTACATAATAGGGCGATTGCATAGCCAATTGCCGGAGAAACAGCCCAGTAAAAGCCGACAAATATTCAATCGCAGTACCTTTCCCCGAAGTGATATCTCAGAGGATCACCCTCTTTGTCAGCTTGAATCTCCTAAATGCTTTGCCCCGCTTTAGCCCTAGGATTTAACCTACTTTACATCAATTTTAACCTTCAACCGTAATTCCTTGGCCCAATTGGAAATTACGTTGGAGTGCCCGGCCGTAGGATCACCCGCTAGCTTACAGTAGTGTAAACTATTACTTAATTTGGCCAACATTTTTAGATATACTCACTTGAATCCAAAAACAACGAAATTACCCCCTTTTTCTTGAGTGGCGATAGCTATACCAGAATTGTATTTTAAATAATTTAGTGCACATCTTTCTTTCTTAGATAAATTTTCATTAACTTTCCTAGAAGCCATTGAGTTAAGTAACTCCTCACTGGACAGCAGCTAGAAAGTTTTCGAGGGCCGGATCTTTGGATCTACGTGGCTCCCAGTTACTAGTCGTTGGTAAAGGGATTGGGGATCATCGTCTTGGTTCATGCCTTTATTGCAGTATACATGCAGTCTAAGTTGCCCAGCAGTGTTATCAAGGTCATCTTTCACTTTCAACCAGTTCAACCAGTTCCTAAGGGATCTGACAAAAAAGGTCCTTTAGATAAAAGGGAAATTTCTTCTTTTGAGCAGTCGGAGTGGCAAAGATTAATGGGTACATGCTTCTCGCCAATGGTTGGGATAACAAACAAAATCAGTTCTTGTAAATCGCTTTCTTCTATTCGTCCTTGAAAAACGATTACAACGCCGAATTTCTGGGAACATTGGCTGAGTTCGGAGAAGATGAAATAACTGGTGCTGTTCGATCCCTCCTGTATTCAGGTATTTATTTGCCTTTCTCTTGTTAAGTAAAAGTTGCAAATTTTTAACTCTTTGTTTTGCAGGTTCCATGTATATATATATATATATACAGATATATATATATATATACAGATATATATATATATATATATATATATAAACAAACAATAAACACTGGTAATGTCCTTGGTTCCAACGTAGTATAATGTGATACACAAAATACACAAATTTTCGGACCCCTGGTCCTTCTTCAGGTGTAAGAGCAAAGTGACTGATAACTACTTGTAAAATTGAAAGTTCGAAAGAAATCCTAAATCTCTATTCAACCCGTGTCGATGTGAACCAGCCCTTAGGATTAGTTGCGTTTCAAATAGATTTCTTTTTTTGTTGTGCTGCGTCATGTTGCCATGGATGATTGCGAACTTAAGGCAATTTAGACTGTGGTCGGGGAGATTGAAATCATCGGCAACCGCAAACCAACTTTATTGAGCCGTATACTGCTTTTGTGGTTATTGAACCGTGTGCGAAACGAGGTCGAAGATTGACCTACGTACTGTGTATTGGGACAAAGGGTGCATACGATTAGGTAGATAACATGGGAAGTATCGCAATTGAAGGGACCTGCCCTAAGAATATAACCAGAGGGGCTTAGGGGAATGGTGGAATTAGTAATCATATGGTCACAGACCCTACACCGTGTCTTGCCACATTTTATGTTACCCTGGAGACGGTGGTGTTGGTTTTCAGTTTGCTCCTGACAAGGAGTTGGTGTAGATTTGGGGGTTGTCTTCTGGCAATAACAAGGGGGTCGGCAAAGACTTCTTTGATATTATTATCTAAACTCAAAATGAACCAATTATATATATATATATATATAATATATATATATATATATATATATATATATATATATATATATATATATTTCACTTCATGATCGAACACCAAACACAACTTTCGACCTACTTATTCCACGTTCGATCTACCTAACTTCGACCTACTGTTTATTCATTACCCCGCTTGGGGAATTACCATGGTAACAGGAGGGAAAAAGTGAGTGCGGCAGTATTTGTACCTTGTTCTATGTCTTGAGCCACAAGTGTCACAATGGCCAAGTGGTTAAGGCGCTCGCCCGGTACGCGAGAGACCCGGGTTCAATTCCTGGTTGTGACTTGATTTTTCTCTCTGAATTTATTTCTTCTGTACTTTCCCTTGTGTGAAAAGGCTATGCCAGCACGTGGGATTGATTTCACTTCATGATCGAACACCAAACACAACTTTCGACCTACTTATTCCACGTTCGATCTACCTAACTTCGACCTACTGTTTATTCATTACCCCGCTTGGGGAATTACCATGGTAACAGGAGAGAAAAAGTGAGTGCGGCAGTATTTGTACCTTGTTCTATGTCTTGAGCCACAAGTGTCACAATGGCCAAGTGGTTAAGGCGCTCGCCCGGTACGCGAGAGACCCGGGTTCAATTCCTGGTTGTGACTTGATTTTTCTCTCTGAATTTATTTCTTCTGTACTTTCCCTTGTGTGAAAAGGCTATGCCAGCACGTGGGATTGATTTCACTTCATGATCGAACACCAAACACAACTTTCGACCTACTTATTCCACGTTCGATCTACCTAACTTCGACCTACTGTTTATTCATTACCCCGCTTGGGGAATTACCATGGTAACAGGAGAGAAAAAGTGAGTGCGGCAGTATTTGTACCTTGTTCTATGTCTTGAGCCACAAGTGTCACAATGGCCAAGTGGTTAAGGCGCTCGCCCGGTACGCGAGAGACCCGGGTTCAATTCCTGGTTGTGACTTGATTTTTCTCTCTGAATTTATTTCTTCTGTACTTTCCCTTGTGTGAAAAGGCTATGCCAGCACGTGGGATTGATTTCACTTCATGATCGAACACCAAACACAACTTTCGACCTACTTATTCCACGTTCGATCTACCTAACTTCGACCTACTGTTTATTCATTACCCCGCTTGGGGAATTACCATGGTAACAGGAGAGAAAAAGTGAGTGCGGCAGTATTTGTACCTTGTTCTATGTCTTGAGCCACAAGTGTCACAATGGCCAAGTGGTTAAGGCGCTCGCCCGGTACGCGAGAGACCCGGGTTCAATTCCTGGTTGTGACTTGATTTTTCTCTCTGAATTTATTTCTTCTGTACTTTCCCTTGTGTGAAAAGGCTATGCCAGCACGTGGGATTGATTTCACTTCATGATCGAACACCAAACACAACTTTCGACCTATATATATATATATATATATATATATATATATATATATATATATATATATATTGTGAGAAGAAGCACCAATAAAAATATAAAAAGGAATACACAAAAAGACTGGTAATACATGAAGAATCTTTTAGCTTTCGGGACCTCCGGTCCCTTCTTCACAGACACGTTTAACAACTAAATAGATAAAACGATTGAACAGAAAATTTCAAACGGAGAAAAAGCCAGAATAAAAAGATCAAAGGGTCAAAAGGTCAAAAGTAAGAACTAAAACCTAACGTGATAAAAAAAAGGAAATACTAACTTAACAATGGTAAGTTAAACCTATACAAAAGAGTTAAAATGCATGCGAAGCACCAACAGAAAGCAAATAACAATACAAACAGTGACGGATAAAATGAGAGGACGACGTTTTTCGATTGCGGCGTTTACTGTTTTGGCAATCAAAGCCATCATTGACATTATGCTCCTTCGGGTGGCCATAGTCTAGCCTCCAAATCCATTCTTTTTCTTTCTTATCCAAACAAGCATCCCGATCCGACTTACTACTAAAACTTACATCTAAAATTTGAACATAAAAGAAACTAGGGGAATGGTCTCTGAGATGTTTATATAGCTCCGTACAAAGAGTTACAATTGTCATTAACACACTTAGCTAGCTCAGACTTATGTGCATTCATACGAAATCTGAAGTTGCTGGTTTGCCCGACGTACTGGACATTACATGTACTACAAAAAATACAATAAATAACCCACTTAGCATCACAAGTAGTACCAGAATTACGACATTTAAATTTACGTCCAGAAACATTACTGACAATGTATTCGTTACAAGTAAGAATCTTATAGAGCTGACACAGTATGGTTTTGATCTTACCGCAAGGGGCGCAAGGAGGCTCAGCACGGGATGGGGTTCTAAGTTTCGCTCTTACCAACAACTTTTTCAGATTGGGCGGTTGAGAAAACTAACAATGGGGGGACGGGGTGTTACCTCCTTCATTTTAGAGGAACACTGGAGAAGGTAATTTTTTTCGAAGAATCCCCCCAATTCAGGCAGGTCTGGATGAAAATCAACAGTAAAATAAACCTTTCTCGGGTAATCATCAGCATGGGCGGGTGGTTCCGTAGGGTTCAAGAAATTAAAACGGGCCCCATTAATCTGTTACATAACTTTACGGCGGTTAAAGCCACGCTTAACGAGGAAAGAGGCAAGATCATCACAACAACGACTTGCTGTCTCAGGATCAGAACAGATTCTTAAGATCCGGAAGGCTTGATTATAAGCGATACTACGCTTGATATGGGCTGGATGGCAACTGCTAGACACAAGTAACTGATGAGTGTCGGTGGGCTTAACATATAAATCGGTACTGATTAGACTATTAGAATCTTTAAAGATAGCTACGTCTAAAAAGTAAACAGATTACTGAGAAATATATATATATATATATATATATATATTATATATATATATATATATATATTATATATATTATATACGATATGGTGATAGGCGTGTGTTGGCCAAATACATAAATCAGAAAAGAAAAACAAAATGTACCAAAAATGGATATCTTCATGCCAACTTAAAATCGAAAAACTCGAAATATTTTGTTTCGCATTTAGCTGGAGAGTTTGTCGATTTTAAGTTTGTATGAAGATATCCATTTTTTGTACATTTTGTTTTTCTTTTCTGATATATATATATATATATATATATATATATATATATATATATATATATATATATATATATATATATATATATATATATATATATATATATCACTAATTCCCACCTTAAGGCGAAAGAAGTTGTTGAAAAGTCGACCATAAGGCGAAAAAAATGGGGCAAAAAAACGGATTCGCCTTAACGTTTTCACACACTTTTTACATAGGAATACGTAAACCTATGGAAACGTCCTTTTAAACACTCAATCTATATGAAATTACTGCAATGTCAACAAATTTACGGACACATATCAGTTACCACGTACGCATGGCAGGCCATTGAAATAACGTTGATTATAGTTTCAGGACGGTAGGGCGAAATATATGCTTATGTATTTCATTGTTTTTTTTTTCACCTTAACGTAGGAAGATATAAGGACTTTCGCCTTAGGTGCATCCTGTTGCATTCATTTTTAATTTTGCTTCTATGCAAAGTAACACGGTTCGCACAATTTTTTGTGCTACCTATATATTGATCATTACAATTACTGCAATTAAGGACGTATTCAATATTTTTGGACTCGCACGTAAAGTTAGTTTTAACAAAAAACTCTTCGTCTGTGGCAGAAGAGATCCCGCACGACGAGAATACTGTGATACTAGGTTGACCGAGTGGACCTAGTGAAAAAAAAAACAGGGAAACCTTGAAAGGACAAGTTATTTCAAATCCATACTTCTGCTGAGACCGTGAGAACAGAGGGCTTCGAGTTAGACGGTCACGGTCAGAACCTCATCATAGCCCTACTACGGCTGTCAGAATGGCCAAGTACTGTATCAGTCATGGTAATTATGTCCAAATGTTTGGCTACCGGATAGTCTTGGAGGTATTATTTGATGGACACGAGGTGCTCAGTGACTAGGTCTGCGATGCGACGTGTAGTCTCCCCAACATTCAATGTCAACAAACTAAACTGTAGAGCACATTCGAATAAGTAAAAGTAAAGTGTTGGTTATCAGTGAAGATGTTGCCGTTTGGGCTAAAAATGTTCCTGAGGGTGTTTTGCCAACCCCGAGTATGTTTTGCATCTTCCATGGTTACTGGGAAGGTTCCTGGGTCGTTTGACTTGGGCTGTCGTGGATGAGGAATCCAACCAAAATGGTTATATATATATATATATATATATATATATATATATATATATTCAACTCAGAAAGCTTTAATGGGGGTTCAGATGGCTTAAAAGAGAAAACACAGACTGGCAATGTTAGCATAAGGACAAAGAGAGGAGTTCAGGTGTCACCAACGACATAGGAAAATTAATTATTTTTGTGTAAAATTCATAAATTGGACAAGAGCCTCAAACGTCAGAAAATTAAGCTGGGAAAAAATAAAGAAATCTCATTTGCTTTCAAAATAGTTTCTCAGGTGTAGTTTAATTTCCAAAGTTGCTACAATAATTTTTTTTTACCTAAGAAGGATAGTCCTATTATCCATGCATTGAAGGACAGGACGCAGATGTGAGTTAACACTGTTTGTCTGGATAGCTTCTGCTTCATTGAGGAAATTGTTATTGATCCAAATAGTTGTTTTCCCTCTGCTGGGACATTTGTATTTTGACTGCTTGTCTCAAAACTTGTCAGAAGTCATTCAGAGCTGGTTGGTTTCAAAAAAGGGGGTTTTGTAGAAAATTTGTAATATTTGCCTTAGCAACCAGTCTGGTGCTTTAGGGTTGCACTGAGAGCAAGTCTGAGGGTAAAACAAGTCAAATTAAAGGTGACTCTGTAGAAGGACATAATTGAAGGGCGCTGCACAATAGCCTGTACATGTTATTTATGTCACGTTTGTGGTTAGGAAAGTTCTTCTTTTAAAATAAAAGATTCAGAAATGTAGGTCTGTAACAGATTCCCCAGAGTAAAAATATATTTTGTTATTCATAGAAATGCCTGCGACTTTCAGTGAATTTTCCATGTGAATTGATTAACCTCCATTCTGCTAGATGTTGAATTGCGTTCCTACGCGTACCACACACTTATTGATTAGTTTGGAAAAGGGAACTGAAATCAGTCAATGATTTTGCAAAATGATAGACAAGTAGACAGCCTACTGAACATCTTTTAATATGTAAAAAAAGTTAAATGTGAAAGTAAAGATACTGTACTAGAGGACCCAAGTATTTGATATTTTCAGGCTTCCATCCTGGTGCTGCAGACCACAATCATTTGATTTGATTCAGTTGTCTGACGTACTGTAAGGCGAAGGTCCATCAGCCTAGACCACATGGCGTAAGGCACTCATCCTCTATCAATAAATGTTAAGGAAATTGTCCAGTGAACTGAATTATTATAACACCAGATATTAAAATGTCTGTATATGTGTGCATTATTGTATGTAGGTGTGCCCTGTGTGTGCCCAATTTTGTTTTGTTAGTAGCTTTTAAACAAATCGGCCGATCTTCTTCAAACTTGGTGGGAAGGTACCCTGATATAATCTGATATGTGCCTCACTGGCTACCAGAAATAAAAGTCAAAGGTTAGAAATGAAAGGTCAAATTTAGTGAAAATAAACTTTTAACTGCATTTTTGAAAGACATGAAACCTTCACTCATATAATGGAAATGTGTAGAACTACCAACATATGTGGTCGCTATGAATGCAGCGTGTGACAGCACTGTGAATGGTGATTGGCAAGTTGCAAGTATTGGTTATTTTTCCTGATTTCAATTGCAAAGAGGGAAGAAAGAGAAAATAATTGATGGCATTGAACGTAAATCCAAGCCTTTGTAATTTTTTTTTAAATGTTGCTCAGTACAACAGTCTGAACCACCTGAACTTTCTTTTGTAGCCCTCAGACTGAAACGTTTGTGAAGTTATATCTGCTGTTTGAATTAGCAGCGTAGATGCACGGTCAATTGGAAATTCCCGATGTAAGCAAAATGTCAGCAAATGTGGCAGCTTTCTTGACAGTATGCCCCACAGCTATTTCGTGAACAAGTTTTATCCATCCAGGATGCATTGTAAGCTCAAAACGATCTCCAGAAGTTGGATTCAAATTAGTCATGTAGGTCTTTTGTAAACAAGTATAGGGCAACATATTCAGTGGAATTTAGGGACAATTTTGGATGTAAGCATTATGGATGTACATCAAACAATATTTACGTATAAACCAAAGGCTGGTTGACCCTTTAAAATCCTCCGTTAGAAGTTTGAATAAACCTTGTAGGTCATTTATGGCCAAGGCAATTTAAGATTTTTAAAAATACAGTCTTCCACCTGAATATATTTTATATATCCCAAATTCTACGTCGATCCTTAAGAAGTACTTCCAGAATTTGAACTACTAGTATACGTCATTTATAAGCTAAGATACTTAAAATATTGGCATTTAACGGCCATCTTGGCCTGATGTAAATTAGGAATACTTCCCATGTAGGGATGTAAGGATTCTGTAAGTATTCTGGTATCATAGTGTTTTGAGGACCTCGAATATAATGCTTGCGATTGAAAAGATTAAGTTTCAATTGTTTTCAAGTTTAAAGGCGAAAATGTTAGACTCCCCGGAAGAAAAAAATGTACTTCTTGTAATCTCCCTATTTTGTGCGTGTGTGTAGAAAGGAATCAGTACAAATGTTTTTCTTAAACAAAATCAAGGAGACTCGACTGCAATGTTAGACCGGAAGTGAAACACTTGCGCATTTGTTTCAGAATTCCACATTTTGTCAATATTCAGTCTTCATTTTCGTATATATTCGAAAAAAAAAATACTGTTTCTACAATTTTCTTTTGTATTTATAATCGACTTGATAAGCCATTATATCATATTTTCTCGGTGTAAGCAACATGACACCCTCAAAATTACTGTTATCGTAAAAAATATAGGCTTGAGCAGAAAATTTGAAATAACTTTTGAAATTACAACTCTACGAAAGCATTGCTTTCGGCATACTTCTACATTTTACTTATACAAAAGCTGCGTTTTGGTAGTAGACCATAAATTTCAGAAAACAACAATTCACGGTGTGAATTAGTTAATGAATTTTGAAACAGAACAAGTGGAGAAAGTTGGTTTTAATTACTCATGGGCTTGTGTACAACAATTAATACATACAAGACAAAGTGTCATTTTCCTTTCAAGAAAGTTGCAAATAAAAGAAACTCTATATGATCGTGGTAATATAAATAAATAAACAGTTTAGTTGAGGGGTTTCGCACGAACTACCAATTGTTTTAAGCCTTGAAAGTTGCATTATGCACAAACATTTTAGACTTCTTTCCGTTTCGCGTCCGAAAGGGACAATTGCACATTATGATATACAAAGCTACAGAAATCATACGATACAAGGAAAGCACACGTTTACACAATTAAAGTGATCAACTTATGAGCTACTAGGTACTGTAAGTACTAAGTAGTAATATAACAAACAGAGTGTTCCTTTGTTTAGGAAGTTTGCTGTTCGTCCTTTTTAAAGTAGATGAACAGTGATAGTGCATTTGTAGGCAGTGATACTACTGCGTGTGGCATGTGATTCATTCAAACTCGCGGAATCGTGCTTTTTGTTCTGCTTATGGACATTACGAAAATGCAACAAGTGCAAGGAATCCAGTAGGCTAATTTATTCTTCGAAGAATGTTTTTATGCTTTTTGATCATGCAACATTAACAGGGTTTCATAAGTTAAAACTTATGCAATATTTTAAAAGGATTTTCTTAACAGAATAAATACCCAATTTGACATTGTCTACAGAATTAAGGGATATAGCATCCCCAGACCAGCAGGTTGCTGGCATCCCCCTCTGCCTTTAAATATTTAGTACTATCCCTAGAGTTCTACATACAAATAGTGAATGCACTTTTGACACTCATTAAAACAAAATATCTTCACTCTGGTTGGTTAGCAATCACTTTGACACTCAGTTGTTTTCCAAGTCAAGTTCTTACACTTTGTCTGACAGTACTGCTTCGAGCAACTTACGTTTAGCGAAATTTTCCTTTAGGGTTGTTATGTAAAACGTACGACAATATTTTAATTGTGACTATTAAAACTTTCTTCTTTTCACAGGGCAATGCTGAAAGGGAGAATTTGGACAGGAAAATAGGTTTTAGACCTCCCTTAGTGATTCTTATGTGCACTGATCACAATCTTCTGTGAAACAATGCAGTTAAATATTTTACTCATTGTAAATGCTGTTGCTGCACAGATTGCTCTTTAAATAGGCAGAAAAGATGTCGAAGGAAACAACTGTGCACTAACAGCCATTGGATGTATCAAAAAGATTATCGTCTGACGTACCTCACTTTCATCACTTCACGTGCTACAATAATTATAACCTTCCTGTTTTAGTATGTTATTTATGACTATACCTGTCAGTCTGTTAATTGCGGTTTAACTGCTTAACAAATGGCAGCCACCAGACCATTAAACCTAGTGCTATTCTCATTTGACCTCTTATTTCTGTCAGAATATACCTGTACTCAACAACATAGTCAGGCAGCTTAGCGTCATATTTGAGATGGTTGTGGACTCTCTGGACAAAAGCACCTGAGATACTATTTTTGACCTAAGTAATATTTGATAGACGTCACGTAGTCCAAATTCATTATGGTGGCCATTTTGGATTTTAAATAATGGTTTTTACCTATGTTTCAGCTTCTGAACCATTTAAAACTACAATCAAGGTGTCTAAATATTCGTTTTCAGGGTTAAGTCATTCAGCTATGTCATTTAGAAAGGGATAAGAATATTCCTCACCAATGTGCATTACTATGGCGACCATCTTGGATCTTTAAGATAGCCGTCACTTGAAATTCTTCTATCAGTGCGACAGCTTCTCAACCAGCTAAGCTAATAATTGTGGTGAAAAGTGTGGTGAAAAGTAAAAGCTTCTCTTGTAAAATAAGTTATTTCGTTATTTTCTTATTAAGCAACAGAAGATACCGACCATACCTTTTAAGTACCGTGTACATATATGAAAGTAGGAATACCTTGGTTTGTATATATTTTTAGAACTTAAATCATTAACTCTTTACTAAAACCCTTTCTTAACACTTGCTCGTATATTGTGCAACCTAAAAATGTGATTGTAAGCTTTAAGATGAAAAGATAAAGTGATTCATAAATTATAAAGAATAAGAAAATTATAAGGATGGTACTAACACTGCATTTTGGTAAAAATGCCTTGCTTTGTCAAAAAGAACTGTTTATTTAGTATTTTTATTTCAACGTCCAGAACAAAAGTGGAAGTGTATGTACAATTCCAAAACGTGTGCTCCAAGGTCTCGTCATCAACACTGCAGAATGAGTAGAGAGAGAATTACTTTTTTCCCATGACTTAAAAGCCTGTTTGTCGGTAAAATTCTGTGTACAATCTATACTGAAAGTAACTAATCTTCACGTCATTAACTGAAACCCATGGTACCTGACAAAATCCTATCCCAATCCCCATTGCTTATGTCAGCAAGCAAAACGTTCCATTTTCCAGTGGATGTAGGAGTTTCACTTACTATTTCCAAATAATTACTATAAACCGCTTGAGAAAAAGGTCTACGCCTGAAGGCTTTAGTAAGAATAGAGGCGGTCAGTGGCGCCGCCAGGGTTTGGTGATGTGGGGGGGGGGAGGAGGGGCACCACAGATGACAAGGTAATACCACCTCAGCTCCCTCCAAGTCTGCGTAAATTTGTACCTTTTTTATGCGCCCTGCGATGTATAGAATAGTATGGGATCCTTCCTTTGTCACCACATAAAGGTGCCATGCAGGGGGGGGGGTCTAAGGGGAGGGGGTGTCGTAAAAATACGTGCGTGGAGTCCACAGAAACATTTTTGACTATTACGAAAATTTTCATTTGCTTCATTGTGCATGAAAAGGGTATCAAAGGCTGGCAGACACCGGTATAGTGCCTCCTGGAAGCTCTGGATTAATTACATATAATGGGACACTGATATGATGATTATTACCTGACATCCAAATGATACTATAGAGTATGATGCCGAACACGTTACAACTATCGTATTTTACTGAGTTTGAACGAAAATCCAGACGAACAGCTTCCAGCAAAGGGGAATGAGGGGGAGAAGAGTATAGGTGCAGGGAGGTGATATTAGACCTCCCTGATAGGTATAGCAAATGGGTTAAGGACTAAAAAGTGCGTTTCAGAATGTTGATTCGTCGTAAGTGTATTAACAATCACCATCTATAACTGTAATGGCCGCGCGCGAGGCGCTCGGTTAAAATTTTTGAAAAATGTATAATGGCAAATACTTATTTTCAACCTTCCACATCATGCTACGAATTAGATTGAAAGCTGCAATAGGCCCCTACAGAGGATGGAAATGTACTTTTGTTTTTCAGAAAAGTGTTGTGATCAGAATATTGCATGTATTATAACCTTAATAACGGTCGTGGGATGGAGTGAAACTGTGACGAATGCGCGCGAAGCGCCCAGAAATCTTTCATTACATAAGATAACCATGACAAAACCCGCATTCATGCTCTGGATCGAGACACTTTCAATACTTAAACAAACCTATTTGTCAATCACAAAGCCAGTCTTTTGTATGAGAACTCGTAAACAGCTTTCAGCTTTTGTTGCGGTGCTTCAGTGGGAGTTGCTACAGTAAATTATTTATTATAAGATCAATATTGAGGTAAGGTTTGAACCGCCCCCATACCCCCCCCCCTGCCGGCGTCACTGCTCGCAGAGTCTTTATATATGAATCAAGATAAAGGTTGTTTTGAGGCCAGTGTTAGAATGCACCTTTTTTGCAAAATTAGTGGAGGAAATGCGTGAAAAAAAGAGGTAAATTTGATATCAATACACTATTACATGATGAACAATTTTTTTAATCCTTTTTGGGTATGAAATCTGTGTCAATTTTAATAAGTTAACGATTGTGTTTAACAATTAGGTCAAATCTTGCTCAAAATGATCCTGCTGTGTACAAGGCATAAGTGAGGTTTCTATGTGGGTAAATGTTGACTAATTTATGACGATTAGTAGGGATTACGATCAACTGTTGAAAAATATTTAGCTCAGTGAACATTTTCTACATGCACAGCTGGGTCATTGCATGTAATTATGATGCATCAATACTGTGGCATTTGATTGATTACTGTCGGCGAGCGATCGATCAACCATCGGTATTGGGTTGGCTATAGTACTGTATTGATGTGGTGCATGCGTGCCGCAAGCGTGCACCGTTGGACGTCACCAGGTACGCAGAAACATACCCTGGAAATCGTTTATTATTCATACAGTATGGCCCTCGAAGTGCCTACGGCCACCCTAGGCCAGGCCGACGTTCGTACTTTTTTACTGTCTTATTTTTTCGGCGGGGAAGAACAGGGAGGCATGGCCCCCTTGTGCCCCCCCCCCCGTTTATGTCAGTGCTGGCAACTAAAACTTATCTACATAATAGTGATACTGTATACACCATGCAAGCACAAAGGAACGCTGCACCGTGCAATATGCTATAGGCCGATAATACCAATACCGCGCTGTGTGTGTCCCCCTCCGTGGCTGAAGAGCTGTATACACAACCGACCAAACTCACCGAGGAACCACATACAAATATTTGATCGTCATCTAGCTGTTATGCTATGATACCTCGCTAAGTTAGTAAAATTAGCTAAAATGAAGCTCGTGTGCACACGATGCTTAGTATGCGGTAGCGATTACTTAGATAATTTAAGGCGAAAACTTGTCGTCAATACTTTGTGCTCTAGCGTACCTAGCTACCAGTAGGAAAAGAGCCAAAAAGTGACTACTCATGCGCAACAATCAAGGCACTGAACGTCGTTGATAGCATACGAAAATAGTAGGAAGGAGAAACGGCGCTACTGCACCCGTACTTGCCTCGGTCAATACCAAAGAATGCCTTCCATAACCCTTTTGTCATCACAATAGCGGCGGATACACTTCCATTTCAAGCTATTCACAAAAGTCTCAGTGTGAATTGCTTTCACGCCGCCTTGAAAAGTATCATTTATTGAAACATTATGCTTAGTTTTAACAGGGTTATCGTGCCAAATAAAATAAAAAATGAGTGTTTCATGCTCTTTAATGAACGACTTTGGAGGGGTTTGGTAAAACCCAAAAAACAAGGAAGACCAGCAGAGAAAGAGCAAAATCTATTACCAGAGTGATGCGACCTACATGAGTAAGGTCTCTACTTGAGCACGAGCGCAGGTAATTTTTGAATCTAGATAATTTCTCGATATAATTCAGTCTAAATAGATTATCACCATTATGGTTAAAAAAAATCCGAGAAAACACACAGAACCCCTAGTAACATTAATATTGACACTGCTAACAAATTATAGAACTTTGTCCACGAATGGTCCTTGAAGAAAGAGATCTGACTTAGACCAGTTAAGAGTAAAGTCTGATGCTGACCCAAAATTTCTGAATAAATTAAGTGTTTTCTTTAAGGAAGTCTTATTGTTTTCGAGAAAAAAATAGTATCGTCTGCATATTGTATGATCTTTATATGGTTTTGCTCAGTTGTAATCCCTTTAATAATATCACTTCATCCCCTTTCAGCAAGGAGTCACTAAGCCTTTGGGCTTTCTGGTTATATTTAACACCCAGTCGGGATGGATGATGCGGAGGAATAAGGAATGAGGACAGGTTGGATTATTCTGAGGATTTCTGGGGCTAAATCCTACAGAAAGTGAAAATATAAGAATAGATGCAAACAAGTTTAAAGTGAAAGGGGACGGTTGCCCTACGCTAAGTGTCTGCCCCATATTGCCAGAAATGGAACTTTCCGTGCCTTATAAACATATTTTATTTAGAATCTCCGAAATTTACACAGTCGATGTGATAAAATTGCTTTTAATATTTCGGAGGGGGGGGGGCGCCCTGTACGGCCTTGGGTATAACTATGACTCATATGCTGTTCAAAATGGCAAAGACGGAAAAGTGTGGGACCTCCCTAAGAGAAAATGTGAAATTAAAGGTTGTTAGATGTAAATTTCTGTCTTATGGAAATTAAGGTTCTCAAAATGCTTTTTATGTTTGAATGGTACTGTTAATTATTTTAAAGTGCCAAATGACTAGTCATTGACCCAAAGATCATGTACGTCTTAATATGAACAACAAAAGACTAGCCGATTCGTCGCTCGGAATCCAGAACTTACACAATCACACCCATCCCCATTCCTCTTCCTCAGTTGACTCCAAGGTTGTTTGGACCTGACTGAGAAGCACTGGATATAACTCAAGGGCCACCATAGCCCTTAGAAAATTTCCGGTAAAAAGTATCTCCTTCATTGTCGGAAATGAACCGTCTCTCTTGCTTAAGTATAGGTAACGATCGCCGTTTGCTTTTTGTGTTAAAAAAGCCTCAAAAATAACGCGATTAAACCCCGTAAATTGGCAATAATGTCAATAATACAGCGTATATGAAAAAGTGCGAACACACCTCTAGGGCATGTATGTATAACCACGTGCCATTATTAATACAATGTTATACCCTACGACAAGTTAACCATGCGTCATAACCCACATGACATGACTCAGTAGCGGATTACTTCGTACATACTATAAGGAATTTAAATTTCACTAGATTTCCTACCAAGTAACTGTGTAGATTAGAAAATCAAAACTTAGTACTGAAGAGTCTATATTTTGGTTAGAAGAAAGGTAAGGATTTCTTTTTTAACTAAGAAACAGATGTAAAAGATAAGCTAAAAAGGTGACTCTATGGAAATTTTCGAGGCCCCCTTAAAGTTAAAATATCGGGGGCGGGGACGTAACCTACAGGTTTCCTCGATTTTGGGGTAACTCTGGCCATGCCTATACCTTACAGCTCCAAGTTCCCTTCCCCGAACACTCAAATGGAATGAACATTTCAAAATACCATTACTACACTGAGATAGTACTCTGCCTTACATCTAAGAAGCCCGTCTCCTAAAATAGAGTCCTCGCTGCGAGAATGTCTCGACTGTAATTGAGCTGAGCAATCGAAGTGTTTTTTGTTTTTATTTTTCAGATTGCTCCCATTTTGTTCCGCTTCTGTTCGAGGCGGAGTAAAAGTACTGACAACAAGCAGAGTGACGGCAAGGTAATAAGTTTTATTTACGGTATAACCCCCCCCCCTCCCCGCCACACACCCAGCAAAACGTAGTTCAGAATGAGATTTGTAATACTAATGCTGCATATGTAATAGAATGGAAATCCTTGAACCTTTTCAGGGATTGGAAAGACCTCTTAGCTTATTCAAGATAGAAGTTTTAAAACTTTTTTGCCCCTATGACCATAATTTTGAGCCCAAGATGGGCAAATAATCCACAAGAAAAACCCTCAAATAATTTCTTGGTTAGTCGTGGTTATAAATAGTTCAGCATTTAAGCTTTTCTTAAACGTTATGGTTACAAAACATAAATGTAAGACCACCAGACCTTCATTTGTTTAATGTGTGCCCTTGTGAAGCCGCTTTATCATTGCGCGAATCGCCCCGCCCCTTTCTTATTTTCTCGAGTTGTCCACTGATTTCCTATCCTGTATCTGGCTAAGCAACTGACTCTCTTTTTGCTGAGTTGAAACACGTGCAGTTTATATATCCAATAAACCTTCATTCCCCGCTGGGTTGTATCTGCTCTACATCATACAGCATGGATATAGTGGATAGTTATTCGTGTTTCAGGATATGCGGTTACTGAATGGCAGTAAAGAGATGCCTTTCAGAATGACTGTCGGTAATGCGTGCAATGAAAGTAAAACTACACTTTCACAATAATACTTGGGGACCCTCCAAATGATCCATTATTCTCGGCCATTAAGGTTTTGAATTATATATCATTTTCAGACTACTTTCTCTTTGACTTCAGAGTAAAATACAATCGATACATAATGATTTACATAACTAAAAAGATCATATGATACAAGGAAGGAAATGTTTACAACTTTGGGGGATGTATCATGAAAGCTGTAAGATACTTTTAACACTAGCATAAATAAACGAAGTGGTTCTTTGTTTATGATTTCATCAATTTGTTATTTTTGAAGCTACTGATCCATCATCATATAATCCTACATCAACCAAACTGTGCTATGAAATGAAGAACACAACGACTTATACCCGTGGTCATGAAACGTGTAGTGTTTTTGTAGGATATGAAGTACAGATTATATTTCTTCAAGTTCAAAGACCAGAAGAAATTCAATGAATTTTGACAAATATAATGTATTGCAATATATCGGACCAATAAGACACTGTCTAAAGATGCATACTAGCAGGACACTGTCTTAAGTATTTTCTATTATCGTTTTCAGGGTTTGATGTCGCCTTAAACCGAAATAAATCAAACAATCACAAAGCCGCATGGACTATACAGTTATTAGGGGCAGTTATTATAAATAGTTCAATTCTATTTCAAACGTTATCATGTTTAACATTTGTTTTGGAACACTGCGCATTTATTCGCCTTATGTGGTCATCAAAAATAGCTTAGGCTATTATAGCAAGTTCTAAAACAACTCGAGTCAAACTATCTTACAGATGAAAAACCATCCGCATTTGCTCAGTTTCAAAGAATAACTAAAACAAAGTTCTCTCATTTCAATGGATTGACCAACCCACACTTAAACAAAGCAATATAAAATATTTGCTGGATGGCGTACTTAAATGTATTTGCAAGTATTACAACTGCTAAAACTTTCCTCATTTTGTAAAAAGACGAAGGGAATGAAAAATAGTTACCTTTTTTCCAAGTTCCTAACCATAGGGGGGTAGGAGACCCCAGGAAAACGTGCACTTCTAGTCTAGATAAAATTGCCTTCATTCATTTCAGTATAATCCGCACCCCAAATGATTTTGTTTCCTTTGAAACTATCTGGTCCTTGTCTGGCTATGAGCCTGTTTCATTTAGCTTCAGGTAAAAAAAAACAAAAAACAAAACAACGGGCAGCTAGACCTACATGAATTACACCGCAGAATCGTATGGCAAATGAAAGGAATAGAGAAAATAATCCCAGAAACAGCACAATAATTTTAATCTATCACCAATGCGTACAAGGCAGGGGAGGAGGCTTGATGTCTGCAAACCACTTCCCTACCATTTACTATTACTATTACAATGTATACTATTCCTGGGCAAAAATGCATTTAAATTTCATGGGAAAGTACTGCAGCTGCCCGGCAAATCGGATGTAGTCATGTACGCTTATGCCTGTCATCTTTAGTCATCCGTTCTTGTGGTTATTGCACTCTGAATGGTTTGACACTGCAGTAGTTACTACTTGAGGTTACGTGAGGCCTTAAGTCAATGGCAGGCTTAAAAAATTGATTGAAAGATATCTTGCAAACGCCTTTATACTCGTCGAGGATTTTGAAGGAAATAATCTACGATTTGGGATATGGTTTGGTTTCATTCAAGTGTTGACAAATTTTTGACCAAATTGCCGGCACATTATGCCCTAACTATCGAAGGATATCTGCACTGTAGTTTTATTCATTCCCAAAACAGAGTTCAAAGCTTGGCGCTTTAGCTGGTTTAGTCATCACCACATTGAAAAAGATGTCTTTTTAATGCAATAATATCCAAAATTGTTTCCAAAACCTTACTTTAAAAATCATGTTGTAACTGCCCCCACCCCACCCCCAAGCCAACTAAGATATGTATTCGCACTTTCTGAAACAAAACATTATCTCTTATTCACTGCTTAGATTATTCATTGTTGCATACTACTCATGTATCGTTGCATTTAAAATTCAACAGACTGAGACAGATCGTCAAATGAAACGTCCTGATTGAGGTCTGTACAAAGGTTAGTCCACTGCTATTATAAGCACAATGTTTAGATTGCTCTGGCAACTCTTCGGTTTTACCCGCAATGCCAGCTGTTTTTAGCTGTAGCGACATCCGCTGTTACCGCCCTAAAATAAATAATCACAAGGGAACTGTGTGAACTTAGTCTAGATTGTACAGAGTGTGCCATAGGTTATTTCTACACACTGTTTAGTGTATGCGTCAATGGGAAATTGCACAACAAATCCTATTTGGACAAGTGTAGTATGAATAAAGAGAGAATAGGACGTGAAATAGCCTACGGTTAAATATTATACCATTTTCTTTCTTTCAAGAAAATAGAGAGAAATTAATAAAACACAAAAGAAAATATAACAAATGAAGAAATGAAGTAATTGCATACATTTGCATATTCATTAGTCAAAAAATCTTCTAATGTTTCAATTTATAATCACGTATCAGTAGAAAGTAATCTTCTGTATTGACCTAATTCATTCCTTACACTGGACACGATTCTACCATAACTGTACAAAATTGTAATTGCTTCTAGAAAGCTTAGAAACTTTGATTGGGGACTACTCTAATCTAAAAAACAAGCGCAACAATGTTGCCGAAGCTCAGCTTTTCCTGTTGACCTAAAAGTTTGAAGTCAATATTTCGGTTGGGTTTGTAACTCATACGTACGTTAGAAAACAAAGAGATAAATGTAAATGCAATGAAATATGTATTGAACTCCTGAAGATGTTAGTATACAAATAATGAATGTTTATGAGTGTGCTGCTGTGTAGACCTCATTTGTTTTCCATAATTCATTGGATTCAGATAGTAACTTCCGATAAAGAAATTTTACAAATGGTTAAAGGTCTTAAAAGCGATATTTTACCCCAAAGATATTCCTTGAACTTGTCCAGGGACAAAAGTTCAAATGCGGCCGGGTTGCCACTATGATTTGGAAAAACCAAAACTGCTCAATTGCTCGATATGAAGGTATAATTTCTAAATTAAATTCTTTACGCGCCTTATTCTGGGTACTCTTTAGTACCGTTTTCCCCTACAAAATTATTTTACTGCATAACATTTTTATAATTGGGATCTACCAGGTATAAATCGCCGATCGCTTTTAGGACCGGTGAATGTGTCACAACAGGCCGGAGGGTAACTGCAGTTCGCAGAGAGCGTTAGGAAAATATGCACGCGTATACTAAGTCTAAGGCTATTGAAATATCATCCCCCATGGCTTCCCCTTACAAACTTGGTGGGGCTTGCCGCAACGGAGAACAAGACTGAGGCGGTTCCTGCAGTGTCGACGCCCATGTGACTGCACCAGGCTCGTAGCCTGACAAGGTACGTACTGAATGGGGGCGAAATGGCTTTCAGGGGCTAACAAAATTTTAAGGGGGCCAAATGTGTACAAATGTCATTAAGCCAATGGCAACTTGAAAACTTGCTAGGGGGCGAAAAAATTTCAAAGAGGGATCCCCCCCCCCCTTGGCCCGCTTGGCTAGAAGCCTGAGCTGCACAATTCCTGCCTCTGAGACTGACATATGGCACACGCCTTCAAAAAGCACGTTTTCCTTTTCAAACCGAAACTTGTTTTTGGACTGTTAGCACAACCGCCAAGCTTAAACCATATGAAGCATTGTATTTTCAATCAACGTGCTATGTTCTTTGTTTAAAAGAAAGCGGGTAGGTTCCTCTTTCTCTTAAGACATTTCCTAGACAAAATTCACCTTAACTTGAAGTAGCTAGTGTACCCCGCGCCGGCATCCCAATTCACGAGTAGCTTCTTTCCTTCATGTGACAATATAAACTTATTTGCTATTAAGAAAGGATGAGTCATTTGTTTACCTTTCATACTAAATATTTTTTGTCCAGAAATGTTACGAAAAATGTTTGTAAAGGAGATACAAGGAGATTTGAAAGATTAAGGTAATGTTTACAAATAAATTGAAACTTGAGGCGACTGCATATATTCTCTTTAAACTTTAAGCCAAACTCCTTAAACCATTCAGACATCAGGCTAAGTTGAATACTTGTTTTTGCCTCAACACAAAAATGTGTAGGTCTAGCTTATACCACTGTTTTGCACAAGGTCACTTATATACAAGAACTTGCACAACTTTCAAACGTCCGGTATTTCTTTTCGAGTAGGCCTAACCATCCAACCAATTTAGCTAGTCTATTATTAAACGTCTGAATGAGATCAGCGCCCCATGTCCACGTAACGCCTCCATAGTAACCTAGTAGGCTGTACAGTATATTCCTTATTCGTGTCATATCCCTGGCTGGCAAAGCAAAGAGCTGAGCAAACATAGTCTGACATAGTGGGGTATCCCACGTACGGTATTCAAAAATCGGTAATTGTAGTAATTGTCGTATCGATGTGAAACCCCGTAATCAAATGGTATAATTGTCATATGTGCCCAAACTGATTTACATAATTTGCACACCTATTACGTAATTGCTTGCTTTCAGCAATAGTGAACAAGCGTGTTGCTACCTGAGTTGAAGGCGTGTGTGGAGCGTGATTATAACATGAACTTCGATAACAGCAGCACACTTCCACATTTCTTGTATAACGCTGGTCACAATTATTAAATACGAAAAAATTCCTTCGAAACAAAGTTTATTAGACATAAGTAAGTCTGACATTGAGCTTAAGAAAATCATTAAAATCATATACGTAATCACATACGTAATTACATACAAAAATCCGCTGAAAAAGAGAACAATGAATTTCGCTGCTTGTACCCATTGAACCACATGAAGTGGAAGTAGTACCACTAAGTTACGTCATAGTTTCAAGTAGAAATATAGTATTTTACACAGGGAGAGTTTTAGTTATGTGTCTTAAATATCGTTGTATTTATGTCTAAAGGGTAAAGAAAGAGCCTTCAATACATTTTTCAAGTTATTATGACAACACTAAATTTACCGCATCTTTCCTGGCAATCACAATATCTCATAGAGTATTTGCCAGAAATATACCTATGCTATAATACAACGAACCAACATGTCTCATGAACCATCGGGGGGGGGGGGGGGGGCTAAACCGAGTCACATAATGGAGAAAAAACATGCACATCAAATAACATGACAGTTTCTACCATTGTACAACTTACTAAAAAAGTAAATATTTACGTGCTCCTCCCTCATACACTTCTCTTACAACTAGTATTATGGTATCTAAACTGGGATAATATAAATCCTTCACGACAAATCACGTAATTAGTGTTGGTATGATCTGAATCTCATTATTTTGCACAAAATATTCCCGAAGATGGGGACTTCGCCAGAATTTGTCTCAAAAAGTGTTGTTTTCATGCCTTAAATGATCGCAGAAACGAGAAAAAAATTTAACTTTTGTTCAGCCCAAATTGAGCTATCTATATGAAACATATTATCAAGATTGGTGCAAACCTGAAAGACAAGTAGGTAATTTTACGTTTTCAAACAAAACCCCCTCCCGAGGTCAAATAGCGGTCAAATTAATCGAAAAGAGTCGCAGCATACAGATATAACTTTTGCTAACATGTCTATTAAATTTCAGCCAAATCTAACCAAAAACAGCGAAATGTCAGGCACTTAAACGCAAATGTTATGGTGACTGACGTTTGCCGTGCACGACAGCAATAGCTCAGCTGAAAGCTTTCAGCTGAGCCAATAATGTCATCAATGCGGGTAAGTTTCTCACTGATGTAACCAACGATATGTACGATAAGGAGTGTCTTCCTATGCCCATTAAGGTTAAAAGGTTAGGCAAAAACCAGTCTGTGGATTACCATCGCGGGATCCAAACATCATTGCTACAAAGAAAAGCTTCAGAGGGCCTACTTCCATAACGGTACTTTTCATAATAAATTTAATAGTATTACAAGGCTTTCCAAAAATCAAACTACTGCAACGTTCTCATCAATAGTCGAAATAGTGAAAAAGAAACTTGGAAAACTGTAACTGATATTATAGGTCGGGCCAATTTACAGGGAAAACACATTTCAGCCTTGAGAATGATATCGACGTTGCAGTCAAAGACTCAAAGTTTGCAGATTTTTTTAATGGTTATTTTTCAAGTATCGGAAATATTCTTGCTAGTCGTATTCAAAAGAGTGATGTCAGCCCCCTAAGTTTTATCAGTAATTTTATATCTATCAGTATGCTTTTATTAAATTTTTATCTAATTTTGCCAGAATATCTTCAATTATCAACTTCTGGAAAAGGAGTTCAGCACCCGGGGTGGACGGCAAATCGCTGCATATGCTTCTTCATTGCCCCAACATTTTCGTGACTCTCGCTTAGGCCTACATATACAA
The DNA here is from genome assembly GCA_029531755.1 of Holothuria leucospilota. Taxonomy (NCBI): domain Eukaryota; kingdom Metazoa; phylum Echinodermata; class Holothuroidea; order Aspidochirotida; family Holothuriidae; genus Holothuria; species Holothuria leucospilota. The sequence goes on from JAIZAY010000170.1 coordinate 69,939, forward strand.
CCTTCCATTCTAGTGGTATTTCCCCAGAGATCCTCCCCAAAGCCAGAGATCCTTCTACCCTCCCAAAGTACAGACCAATTCATTAGAAAAATCTTCCCCTTGAAGCTGGGCTGATTGGCTGATTTTTTAACGATAGAAAACCGCAAATAATAAACTGACCTTGGTATTTCTACCAAGTATTCATAGCCCGAACAAAGACTAGGGGTGTATCTCATTGCTGTAAATTTCAAGAAATAATACTCATCTGAAATGATAAGCACGATCTTCGTTAATTTCGGAACATGAAGTACCTATTTGATATGTTTCTGTCTCAAATATCAATAATTTGACAGATTTTTGAATTATTTTGAAAGATTGCTGAGTTTTATTCCGTACATAACTTCACTTAATCTAAACCGATTTTCATGGTTCAAGATTCATTTGGTAACTAATTTAGCGGCTGAATCCTTGGGTTTTCCTTGTGGTTTCGCTCTTTGAGTGTGAACTATTATCTTATACTTAAATACACACACATTTATTAAACAAATCGACGACTGTGAAGAGGTAGACACTATGTGCTCATAAATATTCATGCTCTGAGTCAGGCAAAATTTTCACCCGGTCGGGTGAACTCTCATTTTCACCCGAAAGCGGTTATCTCCCGAACTGTCATACAGTGCCATATGACCACTGCATTTACGGAGTAAGCGAGAAGGTTACCATGCCCATGTACCCTTGAAAATGGTCACTTGCAGGAAAACAAAAAGGAAGTTGCTCATCAGATATGAGTGTAGTACTCAAGTCATTCCCACTAGGACAACATTTAATTTTATTTTAACCAAAAGGCTCTTTCAAATGTTATGTGAAACAGTCTGTGGGAGATTTTTGGGATCTGCATAGCCTATTTTTTATCAGTTTATTATAAATGTTGACCATTTTCGGCGATCGTGGGAGGATGGGGGGGATGTATGCCCCCATGAAATCGGAGGGAGATACTGTACACCATACCCCCCCCCCACCCCATGAAATCAACCCGGCAGACCAGGAAATCAGAACCAATTATAATACCTTTTTATAGACTTTTCACAATAGGCCTATTTATTTTTTTTAGGAAATACTTCTGAGAGTTGTCATAGTATCACTTTGCAAAGACAGGAAAGGGCCGTTTCCGGTGATCTGGGGATAACCAAAATTTTCTACGCTCCGCGCCAACTGATGGTGGTGCTCTGCTTAGACAGTGCCACTGACTATAGCCCCCCCCCCCCCCCCCACTTTCAAAGACGGATCGCCGCCCACGCTGTTGTTCACAGGACATTCAAATTTGTATTTGTTACAACTATTTGTTTGTCATGGGTCTATACTCATAATATGTTTTGTCGATTGATTACCTGTAAATAACATGATAAATGTCATACATCTAAACTGTCCCATTTTGAATAAAGCACACAGGTATCGCGAAGATTTTATTTTATTTTTAATTTTGTATTCCCTTGCCTAAGGCAAAAGGAATTTATGCAACTATGCCAACCATTTGCCAACGTTTGTTTTTATTTGATGCATACGGTTTTTGGGGATCAAGTGTGCCGAAACCGTTGATATGGACTTAGGTCGTTTGTTGGTTAGAAAATAATTTGCGAGCTTGTTTGTTGGATACATATAATTACGTATAAACAGGCTACTACCTTGCGCGGGAAACGCGCAAAAATTGAGTTAGTCGGTTTTGTAAGAGCCAATTCGTCTCATGCAATTCCCAACTCAGGTAAATTCGGGCAAACACATGGGATCCTTGTAAAGTTCGACAGATGAAACTTATATTATAATAGGTAGCCGGTATGCGATGCGATGCCATCCTCCCTCGAAGTTAAGAAGTCTTGGGATTTTCACCGGTTACTGAAGTTTCTCGAAGTTTAAAGTTTTATTCATCATAATCCCATGTTGCAAGTAGTAAAATAGTTTGTAGAATGCGCATACAAGCTCATTTTCCAATGATTAGCTTACTTTACATTACCATTTCATCCAATGCCAGTGGTACATTTTATCGGGTAATTTTCTGATGATTTGCAATTTGCTCATTTTTCATTGAAGTGAAAATTTTATTGCAAACGAAAGCTCAAAATATCGACTTCTTTGATTCTACTTATAAGTCTGGGAAATGCCATTTCCGTCTGTCATAGGGGTCGCGATTTTTCAAAATTTTCTGTACGCTCCGCGCCAACCAGTGGTCACAGTGGAGCTCCGCTTAGATAGTTTTCTCGGGCAGGATTACATAATTCCAGCAGAGAATCCTCTGCCCCTCCCCTCCCCAAACTGAAAAAAGCTCCCTTACGCCTAAACATTCTTGCAAGGTACCCTGATACTTGTTGAGATTGGAAGAGGAACAGGCAAAGGGGACGGGGGTGGGGGCTGAAAGTAAACGTTGGGAAAACGTTACTATTCAAATGGGTGACTATGGTACATTAACAATATGCAACCTGTCATAACTTTCTTCTATTTTTCTCCTAAAAGTTACATCAGAATCGTAAAGGAAAGACAATCAAATACGTTTCATTGATAAACTAATATACAAATCATTCTGACTGTTGTACATCTTAACGAGTTATTACTTAACTTTACAGGATGTGATAAAATTCTGATACGTCCATGCTCCATAAACTGTGTCCATCATGGTGCCCAGGCACCCTCCTCTCTTCCTCCCAGTAACTGGTCCCACAAGACAGTCTCATCACCATTGGTGACATCTCCGTGACAATTTACACTCAATTTCTACCTGGACAAATTCAACCCCGGACAATTGCGGCCTGCAGAATTTCCAAACTTCCCGTTAAGGAAGGTGGTTTGGTTCAGTTCCGTAGCCAGACCAAGTAATAAAGAGGGTGGGGCGAGATAGCTACCAGGAGGCGAAAAAGTTTCAGGGGGCGAGATATACTAAAATGCATTAAGGGAAATGATAGTGTTTGATCTTCTGGGTGATTTTTCCTGAAGGCTCTGCTCCTCCCCCCCCCCCCCCTACGTCCTTGGTGGCAGTTCCGGGTTGTCATGGTTGGTATTAGTTCCCCGATGACAAAGAGGAGCATTTGTAGTTGATTCTAAGTTACGTAAGTGTTCTTTGTATATAGAAACAGTCCCAGCAACGATGAAGACGAACGGTAAACCTTTCCAGTTTGCACGAAGTTCAAATAGATGTCCGCTGAATTGTCGATAGAGCACTGACAAAGTCATCCTACAAACATGCAGTGGTTTTTTATTGATATGATAAATTGAAATCACTTCCCTGTGAGGAAGAGGATTAGGGAAGATTCCGTAAGTATCGCTATTTATCGAATACGTTAGATGTCACGTTAGCCAACTGAGAAATAGAAGTGAAAAGATGCCCATGTAAACAGTCCTTGGACAGTACTATGGTTAACATGTAAAAATAAGGGCCGCAGCCTGGAAGGGGGGGGGGGGGTTCCTGACGCTATCTAGAGGAGCACCAAGAGATGCATAGTTTAAACCAGGACAAACCCCTTTTCACCTGTCCATGGGTGCCATCCTGGGGGAGGGTGCTTACCGAAGGGGGTGGGATGTAAAGCCTGACTTAGGTGCAAAATGGTTCTGTCTGTATCAAAGCTTTGAACTCGGATTATACGTTTACAAAACGTCATAAATCGTTCTGGAGGTATTTTCCTATTTTTTATAATGTGCGACAATCCTAGCCTGTGAGAAATTTCTGTCTGAGTGAGATAGCTTTAGAGGACCGCAGCCTGGGCAAAATCCAGGAGGGGGGGGGGGAGGGGGATTCATGACGCTAACTAAGCGGAGCCCCAAGAAATGCATAGTTGACACCAGAGCAGACCATTTCTTTACCTGGCCATGGGTGCCATCCTGAGGAGGGTGCTTGGCAAAGAGGGTGGGATATAAAGCCTGGCTTAGGTGCAAAATGGTGCTGCCTTTATCAAAGCTTTGAACTGATTATACATTTACAAAACGTCATAAATTGTTCAGTATTTTTCCTATTTTTTTTTACTCTGCGACAACCCTAGCTTGTGAGGAATTTCTGTCTGAGTCAGATAGCTTGTAGAAAACTCAATCAAAATGGTGCTATTTTTGATAAAACCTGTAAAACTTTGAACTAATGATGTCCTAAGGAATCCTCATTATTTATAGATTTTACTTTTCTAATTTTGCCCTGGTGTCATTGGGGGAAATTTGACCTAAGGAAAGTGGTGACATCCCTTCCCTCTGAGGACTTGCATAATTGTTCTAAGGTTTCCTAGTTCCGAATGGTGTCTTTGGTAAGCTTTTGAACTGATTATATGTTTACAACTTATTTAGTTATTTTTGGCTTTGGCATGAAACCCAATAAGCTTGGTAGTCGGTGCAGATGCCCACCTCGTATTTGGAAAGCCGCCGTGACGGTGGCTTCATCGCGTATAGCGGCAGCGAGAGAACGTTATGTCAAACAGTCCCCCAGAAGAGAAAAATTGCACATTCTAGACCTTTTAAGTTGCATCTAAATATTCTCAATGTTTAGATTCCATTTTGCTTTCGAAAAAAAAAATTTATATTTCAAGAAGAAAAAATAGATTTGATTACAATTAAAAGTTACTTCACTAGCTCATTGATCAGTTGATTTAAGCATAACAATTAAAAGGCATTTGTAAAAACATGCTGTGACACGGTAAGAGAAATAATTTTAAAGATCTTTAGCCTGCGTGTATGCAAAATAATTTGTCAAAGCTGTGTACCAACTACGGGGAAAAGGATTCATTGCTCCGGAAGGGTAATGCATAAGAAGGCGTCCACAGAGGGGAGGAAATTTGGGGGAGAAGAAATTCTAATATGAAATTTTCCTTATCCTTAGAGCCAATTATAATTAGGACAGTGAATGTTCAACATTTCACCATTTTTGCACAAGTAGGGTAACGTCATTTACAGCTTGGAAATCTCAGGAAGTTGGAGGTGGGAGACTGCGCCTTGCTCCCATGCAGGTTACTGCCCTGATCATTTAATGTGCAAACACGCATGGCCAATAAAACAAAAGCAACGTTATTGCTTTAACCGGCCTATGTTGTTTTATGATACCTGTTAAAAATGTTAACAAATTATAAAATACTTAAATTTTCCTGAAAGTTGAGAAGATAGGGAGACTGCTGTTACCACATCCATTAACAAGCACAACGAATACGAGTTTGCTTGGGACGGTATTAAACAGAACAGAAACGAAGGGGGGATCTCGTGGACTGATCGCAAGGTCTTAGTATATTGTGGACGATTTTGTGAAAACAAATTAAAATGCATCGTTCAAGGCACTTTCACCAGTGGCGCCGCCAGGCTTTGGTGATTGGGGGGGGGGGCACAACAGACAATGGCACTTCAGTTAACCTCCCAAGTCTGCGCAAAATGCGTTTTTTTCTTTTTTTTTTTTCATGTGCCCCCTGCTTTCGTATACACCATGGGGATCCTTCCTTTGTCAACTGTCACTGCACTAAGGTGCCGTCCTGGGGGTGGGGTCTAAGAGAAATTTTTGTTTATTTAAAGTTGCTCAGATGCAAAATGGTGCTATCTTTATGATATTTTTGGAGCTGATCACATACCTGTATGGCTGTAAAATGTCCATACAGTAGTTTAGTGAATTTCTAATTTTTCCGACTGGTTGGATGTTTTTTCCAACTGAGTGGCGACGCTTAAATATTCCCTTTTTTTATGCACCCTTCGTTTTGAATACAACAGTGAGGATCTTTCCTTTGTCACTACATAAAGGTTCCGTCCGTCCTGGGGAGGGGTCTAAGGGGTGTCCCCCTCCCCTTTGAGCAATTTTTGCTTATTTAAGGTTTCTTAGATGCAAAATGGTGCTATCTTTTCGAATATTTTTGGAGCTGATCATATATAGCTGGAAAATGTCCATAATCTATTGAATTCTAATTTTTGATTAGGTGAAGAAGGAGAGCATGTTGTCTAAGAGAAGAATACGTTGTCAACGAACCTCCTGAAGACTCCCTTTTGGCTACTTTACCGCCTTCTATTAGCAAAGTTTTTACCCAAAAATACGTGCGTGGAGTCCACAGAAACATTGATGGACTATAACGAAACTTTTCCTCCCCTTCATTGTGCATTATAAAAGGCATCTAAGGCTGGCAGATACCTGTATAGGGCCTTCCGGAAGCTCTGGATAAAGTACATAAAATGGAGCAATGACATAATGCTTGTTACTTGACATCCAAATGATAATATAGAGTAGAGCACTTTACAACTATCGTATTTTTACTAATTTTGAACGAAAATCCAGATGAACAGCTTCCAGCAATAGGGAACGGGCGGGAGGGAGACTATTGGTGCAGGAAGGTGATATTAGACCTCCCTGATAGGTATAGCAAATGGGGTGAAGGACTAACAAAGGCGTTTTTCAGAATGTTTTTTGTCGTAAGTGTGTTACAAATCAACATCTATCAAGGGCGTAGCCAGGAATTTGCCAAGGGGGGCGAAGCCCATGGACAGACTCTCAGCGCTTTGCGCCACCATGGGTTGGCGCAAAGCGCAAGAAAATTTTGACCCAAAGTGCCTCCCAGATCGCTGGAAATGGCACTTCCCAAGCCTATTCTACCGCATATAAATAGGGGAAACACTAGCAATATTGTAAAGAAAAACATTAAAAAAATACCAAAAATATGCTCAAGGGGGAGGCTGCCCCCTTCACCCCCTTGGCTACGTGTCTGCCATCTATACCGATAACGGCTGCGCGCAAAGCGCTCGGTAAAGTTTTTTTGGAAAATATATAACGGCTAATACGTAATTTCAACTTTCCAAATCATGCTACAAAAATTTAAATTGAAAGATCGCATATTGATGCTACTCCCCTACAGATGTTGTGATTATAGTTCCATGTATTATTATGCTAATAATGGTCATGAGATGGAGTGCAAACCGTAAAGCAAGAGCGCGAAATTTTTCATTAAATGAGATTTCCATGACAAAACCTGCATTCAGAATCTGCATCGAGACACTTTCAATTGCCCAACAAACCTACATGCCACTCAAAAAGCCAGTCTTTTACCTGTTAATTCGTAAACAGCTTTTAACTTTTGCTGCTGTGCTTCTCCGGGAGTTGCTATCAGAAGATATTGATAATAAGAACACAGTGGTAAAGTTTGAAGCGCACGGAGCGCGCAAAATTTTTGATAGTTTGCGAAGGATTTGCAAAAATTCTGATAGTTTGAGAAACATTTGTGATAGAAAATGATTAAATAGATATATCACTCGGTTGACGCACACCTCACCCTACCCCCTACAGAAATCTATAGCTTAATCGCCTTTTGGGATCATTTTAAAATTTTCAAAAAATTTTCATGGGGGGGCACGCGCCCCCCATGCCCCCCGTGCCGGCGCCACTGCACTTCACAAGCAGTTGTCCCCTTCCGCCTCTTGTCAATTTTATCACATCAATCTGTGGAAAATCCCGACATTCTAGTAAAAACGTGTTTAAATGCAAGTTGCACTGAGCGGAAAATGATATTTACGGTAATATGAGACAGGTGCGTAGCGAAGAAGGAGCGGTATCCCTCCCTTTGAGGATATTTTTCTTATTTTTCTAATACTCATATGACTATCGCTAAGGTCTAAAAAGTTCGATTTTTTGTCGGTACACGTTGTAAGTACTATTAGTTCTTCTATTATTACTTCATATAGGACAATTGGGGTAAAATTGTTGTTCCAAAGCCAGAGGAACACTCTCAAACAAACTATCCTTTACTTCTTCTTCATACTCTTTGCCTCACCAATCCTACGGCATTCGGAATAAGATTTTTTAACTGAAAAAGTGAAATCGTTGTTTTCAAGGTTTCTCTCATGGTATAAGTGGCGTAGCTAGAGGGGGGGGGGGCAGGGGGCGCCCCCCCCCCACAAAGCCTCCGAAGGCCTCTGTCGGAAATTTCTAGTCTCTGTCGGAAAAAATTAAAAACAATTCATTTGAAACACTTACAACACTTGCTATGTTTTTAAGCAGAATTACAAATCGAAATGTCAACGTGAAATCAAAAGTCGGTCTCAAATTGCCCGGAAAAAAAAAAAAAAAAAAGAAAAAAAAAGGTCCCCAGATAATGATCTGTCGGAAATTTTTGGCTTTTGCCCCCCCCCCCCCCCACAAAAACATCTCGCTACGCCACTGCATGGTATCGCTAGTTTGTCGACAGTCGTTCTTATTTGCCAACTAGATTCAGTCTGAAGACAAAAGTTCGGTACTGAAGAGTTTGAGTTTTGATAATGGAGCGTTCTATTACACCATTCAGCAGCTTAATGTCGTTATTTTTGTGGAAACCACATACTTATGATTGCAGATATCTTGTATTTCTACGCTGTCCCAGATATAGCCGCCTGCCTCCAGTCTAAGTCGTTACTTTCAATGAATAGTTTTCTAATGGAGTGACAGAGTACGGTCACACTTGTCAGTCTATTTTTACTGAACAGGTAAGGCGGTCAATTCTTTTTAGACAGCTTCAGTAGTATTATTGTTTCAATAAAACTCGTATACCAGAATCAACTTCCCTAACCCCATATTCGTTTCGTTTATTTTCAATTGCAGTACATACACTTGTTTATACAAAATGAAGTGCACAAAAGATTGACGTACGTAACAAAAGATAAAAACGGAACCACATGAAGCTGAAAGCTTTTCTAGTCTGGTCCAATCCAGATGTTTTTATATAAAATAGAACAAAACATCATGCAGCTATGTGCGTAGGCTTAAGAAAGTGCAACAATGAATCGTAAGGAATTTAAGACTCATAATACACAAGAATAGATTAAGCAAGATATAAAGAAAATAGGTGTTTTTTAAAGTACGTCTTAAAAAGATTAATGTTAGGGGTATTTCGTAATTTAGTGTAAACACCATAACTTCTCACTTGAGAGTGGTCAAACATTGTCCTTGTGAAAGGTTGTATTAGATTATCTCTTCCCCTCGTAGGATAGTTATGATGATTGCTGTTTGGGTAGAAAAACGTATTCAAGTCATGGGGAAGTTGATCATTGTGGTGTCTATATAGAAAGATGCCTAACTGATATTTATAGTGATCCTTTAAAGTAAGAATATTAAGGTTATAGAAATACGGAAGTGTATGGTTGTAAGGTGAATTATTTGAGATTAAACGGACAGCCCGCTTTTTGGAGCAACAACCAAGAGACATTAGAGTTTTGTCGATGTTAAGTTTGAGAGAGAATTACCCAGAGTAAAATACTGTAAGTTGCGGGACTACTATGAAGAATCCCTTTATTAACAATAGTTCACACCAAATGTTTACTGGGAGAGAAATAATACCTATAATCGTAATTCATAACACCAACTATTCTAGAAACGGATTTTTCGACATTGTCTATGTGATTTTTCCAAGAAAGCTTACTGTCAATTGTAATACCTAAAAACTTTGTGAAATTACTATTTTTTAATAATGGTACCTTTAAAATGTAAGAAGAAATGAGGGTTATCTCCTCTGTTGTTATTAAAAACCAACGACTTAGTTTTATTAATGTTTAATGACCATCATCAGTTTTTTACGGGTCATTAGTGAAAAAATGTACAAATTACAAACGATAAGTCAAGTTGCAATTTTGTGGACCGTTTAGAGCGAATTCAATGTTTTTTTATTGTTAAATTATCCCCCCCCCCCCAAAAAAAAGCCCACCGCGTTCCTACGGTGCCTTCTAAACCATGGGGTCACTTCGACTTGAGCCCTCCGCTATGATAAAATTCTGTATAGCCACATGCCTTACATAGATAAAGTCGTTGAGCTTTCTTTAAGTGTCACATATTCGAACTTGGTCGGTATAGGGTTGACAAGAAAACAAAACCGTTTTACCCCTGAAAAGTAACCTTACATATTGCTTACGTAGCAGGCTCTATATGGCATATTCCCTCATATCTTTGTTTGTAAGTCATATATTTTGTTTGTGAAGTTTTAACGCAAGAGGAACTGAGCAAACAGAATCCACTCGAGGTGGGAGGTGCCTTGTATATACTACTGCTCACAAGCTCCCCGAGTAATCAAATTGAATTATGGCTGTATATACGACCTAGGCCAACACGAGGTATGTTAAAGGAGTTATTATTGTAATCTATTTAGTACACATCCAGTTACCTTTAGAAATATATAAATTTTTATTTTAATGCTCACAGTTTTGTAAATGCACCTGGGCTTTTAGGGGCTTCACCCCCCTGGGCTCCTATTAGCAAGTTGCTCCTCGAAGCCATTAACATAACAGAAATGGTCGAACTGTCACTTCTGTTGTCTGTTTAGTGCTCGTCTAGTATCCATTAAAAGTAGTTTAAATTTTTCACTGTAATGCTCACAATTTTGTAATTACCCAGAACTTTCGGAAACTTCGCTCCGCTCACTGGATCCCCACAGGGCCCCTGGACCCACCCAATGGCCATAAGGGCGATCTCCGAACTCCGAGCCCGGTAAGGGGAGCGCTTGGCACTCTGGCAGAGCCTTCGGCGTCTTGGACTTCCATCCCCCCAGGTTTCAGAGCGACTCTCCGCCAGTGTTACAAGCAGGGTCGTAGCCAGGAATTTGTCAAGGAGGGGGAGGGGGCGAAGCCCATAGACAGACTCTCAGCGCTCCGAGCCACCATGGGTTGGCGCCAAGTGAGAGAAAACATTGGCCCAAAATGCCTCCCAGATCGCTGGAAATGGCACTTCCCAGGCCTGTTAACCGCATATTAATAGGGGAAACACAAGTAATATTGTAAACATAAACATTAAAAATTAAAAAATAAACAATACCAAATATATGCTCAAGGGAGGGGGGGGGGCTGCCCCCTCCATCCCCCTTGGCTACGGGTCTGTTACAAGAGTACATACCACTTTATTCTCTTTAAACTAAGACTTTGATGCACTGGGCTGTGGATACATTATGTACAACGGTGAGTCTTGTTTCGCAATTACACTTTGGCATGTTGTGAGTGTGGAAAAGTAATATGGATGAAAAAGGGTAATCTATTTTCGTTAGATTTCAAATACAGGTAAAAAATCATTTCTACATCTATCTCTATTACACTCCCGGCTAAGTCCATGTTTATTGTTTAAGTTAATATGGACGTAGAGTGCATCTGCTTCCAGAAAATTAGGACTGTTTTAAAAATGGTGGCAAACATTTTGAAACGCCATTAAACCTATTTTAGTACGTTGAATGACTAATGAGAACCAAAGTTGAAACAAATACACAGGGGGATGAAAAAACGAGAGCCTTCACGACACAATAAATCATATTCAAACTCGACTAAACTTCTCAGTTCTTCCATTCTCTTTCCTCCCATGTTTTTCTATATACGCCTATTATTATTATTATTAGGCCCTGTGGGATGAGTATTGAGTTAAATTAACCTGATCGAAGTTATATACAGTCGCTACTAAACTCAAATTTTAATTGATAATCCTCCTCAAAACTCCTAGTTCGTATAATATCATGACATATTTTAATCATTAATACATTAGCCTACCACTGGCACAATAACGTACATGCAATAGAGACAGCGTGAAAATGACAGGATCTGTCAATAAACACAATCAAATGTCTGTCCAATGCTCAAAAGTTTGTTATAACAGCTTCTTCGTGGTGCATAAATTAACTCAGGCTCGAGTTCGGCTCGAGGGGAAAGACGAAATAAAACAATTAAAGACAATTGCTACATTCTCTCATAGCACGCTACACTCAACACTGCCGCAATTAAAGCATTGCCCCACCTATCCCTGGAACGGATAAAAACAGTCCTGTATACGCGGGTGTAACTAAATCTTCAATTCTTCAACCACGTCACTCTCTGTTGCATGATAATTGCCACATGCTCAGTGTACAGTATCCGACCAGACTTTTACGAGGCCAGTGCTCGTTAACTGCATGTATGTCTCAATGGAGCAACTATTCCTATAAACTATTGATCGGCCTACTTTCATAGTCTCGGATCTCATTAACCGTCTTGCCTTTTAACAACTGACACGTCGGATATTTATTCTTTGCCAATGTACGCATTACATTTTTATAACTTTTTATCAAGTTACATCAGGGATTTGTTATGGAACAACTCCCTGGTTAAATTAAACAAAATCTTTAGGAGGTGGAGCTGACTTTGCCTCACATTCTGCACTTGATGCCATCTTGGTAAGGCGGCAGTAATGGTTACTATCCCTTGTTGCAATTTGTATGACTGATACACTTAAAATTTGAAGCACCAGCTCTAAACATGAACCAGTACCTGCTTGTCCCAGTAGAAAAGAATTTTCTTCTCTTTAAATTCAGTAATTCAGTCTATCAACAGTCATTGATATAGAATGTTTACTAATCCACACTATCCGATGTAGATATTCCGTATTACGGTGTGTTGTCGACGAATACTAATGTGTATTTATTTCATTAATTCATCATCCATATAACCCTCTCCCCGAAAAACTCGGAGCTATTTTGGTTTTGGTTTTCCCCCAAACGGGGGAATCTCCCAGACTGTTAAAAGGGAGGGGAGCAGTTTACACATTAGCCTACGTCCACCATTTTCCTTAAACTAGAGGGGTACTCTTGGCAAAATGCCGAATAATGTAGAACAAGACTGCATAAAATGCAGCATAATCACTCTGCGTGATTTGAGCATAACAGTAGATAACTAGCCTATCCTAGTCGTAACTTTGTTGTAGGACTACGTTGGAAATATTTATATACTGGACGTATATCGAACCTCTTATTCTAGTTAACAAAAAAAAAAAAATTCCGTTTTCCAATAACACGAATAGATAGACACTGTAACACCTGAAATTATTCCTTTGATGGGCAAAAAACCATCATGATTTGAAGTTATTACTTTCGCTATTGACAGCAAAGGGCGTAGGCTCTGGGGGGGGGGGGGGATGCATTGGGATGCACGTAGCACCCCCACCCCGTTGAGGCAGGAGGAGTTCCGCTCTGGCCTGGGAAACAGAAAAAATGCACTCCTTCCTGTATTTCAACAGCTGTGAAAACAAAAGGACGAAACATGACTGCTTTGATCCCAACACACCAACCTACATCGGTAAGTTTCGGTGGTAATGAATTACAGGATGCGGCCTTGAATATATATGAAGCTCTATAGAAGCACCCACGGTATCCAGAGCCCCTCTATATCAGAGCGTCTAAACTATAGAAGTCTCATGTGTACATTTAGCTTGAATTCGAACGGTCTTAGTTGTCATGTAAAATCTTCCCACTTTAAAATTATTATCTTCCATATTTTAAAGGCCCTGGTTCGTGACATAAGTTGCTGTTGGGCTACTTCTTTAGTCCAAAGTTTATGGTCAATCTAGCGTCTCCAAAGAATCGTCATCGATAAAAGTCATATTTTCACAAGCGATGACTGCTACTTTGTTTCCAGACGTTCTAATCCAAATGGCAAATCTTGTTACTCAGTGCACCCTCCACACACATTATATATGCTAAATAGGACGCATTGCTGGACAATTGTGACATTATTAGTACTAGCTATGGTTACGTTTCCACTAAAAAAAAACCACGCGCTTACTAACTGAACTCCACACGCGGCACACGGTCGTACGTAAGCAACAATCACTACCAGTAACGAGGTTACCGTCACGAGTAACCTAGCCTTAGCAAAAAACTTGTACGGCGGTCACGTTAGCCATAGGCCTCTCTTTAGGGTCAACAACAGTGTACGTTATTTACCAGACGAGGAAAATAGGCCTAGGTAACACTTAAGCTCAGGGTAACCCTTGCCGTTCGAGGGTAGCTTTATTTGGTCTGTCCATACGAGGGGGTATTGAGACCAGATCCAAATAAAGCATACCCTCGTTGGAGCAGTGAGGTTACCTTGACCTAAGGGTACCCTAGGCTAGGCCAGACCGCGGAAGCCGTATTTGATATTAGCCACGCACGGACTGGGGCCAGAAATGTCATGTCAAGTTTCGTCAAATATAGCGTCTCGCCAGAGGAGTGTACAATATTTTTTACTTGTAGGCCTATAGTTCCAATTGATTAAAAGTAGTAATGTAAGCCCTAAAAAGCGTTTTAAAGTTCAATTTTGCTGTTATTCGGTGATTTTTTACGTTAAATTTGGTGTGCATTCCGACTTTAAAAGCAAATAAAAATTTAAAGATTCGAGCAGAGGATGAGGAATATGCAATGGGGGCCGCCCGGCTGAGTTAAAAATTTAAGGAGGAGGGCCGCTCTCATATGGTTCCTACCAGTGTTGCGCGAAACGTAATCGCGACGGCGAAGTTAGTAAACAAAACATCCGGCTTATACGATCTAGGCCTCACTTACTCTTCATAAGTTGCTGTTGAAGTCTGAATTTAAAGAGCTCCCCGGTGTTAGTAAAGCCGCAAAATGCATTGTTCCTGGGCAGCATACCAAAGGTAAAAAGGGATAATCAGTGCGTTAACGATACCCAGAAGAAAAGCAAGACTACATCCCTAATATCGCGTGATGATTATCAGTAGCGGCCTAGTATAGCCAACTACACTGCAGCAAGAGTCAAAGATAGGTCGATCGGCTATAGCCCGTGATTTGTACTAAGAAGCATCATTTCCTCCCCCACACATTTCACTCACATGGAACAACTTTGCTCTTCTTCCAGTACTTTTGAATATGAACGCACCGTGACTGGTTTGAGAGGTTACCTACTGATTGGTCTGTTCTTATGGTAATCTTCAGAGCCAACTTCATAAAATACATGCATTTAAATTCCTTTACGCGCTAACAACGGAAAAAGAGAACCAAAGCGTTCGTTTTCCAAGAGCGCCAGTATTGTGAGTCCCAATTAGTCCGCGAAAATCCCAAGGAAATGTATTACGCGCGTACAAGACGCTTTGTTAATGTGCACACACGTCAACTCTTTAAACAAATGGAATTTTCATGTTAAACGCGTCCTTAGTTGGTGAGTTACCGCAGATCACCGAAACAGCTAGAACGACGCACATCATTCAAATCCACATCTTCCGCCCGACGGCAGCAGAGTCAGCGCGTACTTACAGTGTAGGGTATAGGAGTTTAAATGTCATCTAATGCACCAAATCCTTACGTTTTGTTCCGTTTTGTATCACATTCGCGTCTCGAGACTTGCATGTCATGCATAATATAACTTTTTTACATGATATACTGTCCGGATTGGGTAATCTATGTTTGTAATACCTTTTTAGGAACTAGGGTTTCTATATGGTATATCGTATAAAGGGCTCTAGTAGGAACCATATGAGAGCGCCCTCTGTCGGTAAGACGAAAACGCCGGGCAGCCCCATTGTTGACGTCTTTTGGCGGGGTAATACCAGCAGAGGTCAAAGTCTTGAAAAACCTTATAGAAGGAATATCTGAAGAACAAAAAAGTCTCTGAAACCTAGTAGGAGTGATATCTGAGGAACAAAATAGGTGATTGAGTTTCCTATTTGCCTAGTAAAGATGTACATGAGGAGGCGATAGCTGACCTAGTAATTTGATCTATCTGTGTCAAGGTCATTGAGGTCAGAGAGAAGGTCAAACGTCTGAAAGCCTTGGGAAAACCTATCAAGCCGAGAATATAAAATATATGCGACATTTTCAATTTGAATAAAAAAAATGGTCATGCATTAAAGATTAGGGGAATCATTTAAAATTGAGAAACGGCAGACAGGAGATCACTAGTTTTGAAGGATGTTAGTACATGTGGGCTTAAGGCTAGGGAAATTGCTGTTTCCGGCAATTGGGGCGCGTTTTAACACCCGGCGACACAATTTTCTTGTACGCTCCGCGCCAAGCAATGCTGGCGCTCCGCTTAGATAGTCTTCCTGGTTCCACCTACGTGAAATGTGCACCTCCCCATGCCAAGTTCAGCCTACGCCCTTGTGACGACTAAGCTCTTTGAAAAATTGGTGTAGACGGGAGAGCTTTGATTGGAGGTAGGGCGAGTGTCTTTTCAAATGATCAATCTTTTAATGATTTGTTTTAAAGTACAGAAAGATTTGGGCGCTCCGTGCGCTTTTAATTGGCCTTTGAAGTTTCAATCTGAAAACTTAAACCTAGTTGTATAATGAGAGCCAAGCCTGAATCTAAGCGAGGGTTTAATCTGCCTAATCCCTTCGTCATATTTTCGTAGACCGTTTTGCATTTTTGCTGATGAAAATGCTGCGCCTTCCATTGCCCTGATTATAAATGCAAGGATATGCTAGGAACCTCTTTTCCCAAATGTAGGCTACCTGGGAGGCTAGGCACCGGACCGCTCCCCTGTAGATTCTTCCTCATGAAAGATCCTCATTTCTGCAAATATAGTTTCCACCCCCGAGGGTGACACGTATACCGTGCACATGTGAAGAGGGGGCTTTCGGAGTACGCATTTACCAACAAAGCCGACAATAAATCAATTCTGGAGCAAAAGTGGGGGCACCAGAGGTCAGGTATGTGCCTAAATTGTGGTCACACTAAAGGTATGATTGAAGGGTGTAACTAAGGGAGCTGGAATTTTCTGGCTTTGAAACCGAATTTGAGTTTCAGCTCCTGTCCTCAACACCAGACCCTAGCTACGTCCTTGCATGCAAAACATACCGCCAAGCATAATCCCCCCCCCCCACACCAGACTCTAGGTACGTCCTTGCATGCAAAACATACCGCCATGCATAATCCCCCTCCAACATCAGACCCTAGTTACGTCCTTGCATGCAAAACATACCGCCATGTAACCCCCCTCCCCCCCCCCCACACACACACCAGACCCTAGGTACGTCCTTGCATGCAAAACATAATGCATGCATAATCCCGCCCCACCTATTAAGACACACACTGCGTTATGAAATCACCGTTAGCCCGACATAGGTAAGCCAGATCGTGAGGTGAGGGTGGAGGTGCCAGGTAAGGCAGATGACTGGGACTTAAAAAAATTGATGGGACTTAAAAAAATTGAGAGGACCTCTTCCCTTTGGAAGAATTTATTCTCCGCCTTTTCTTAGTTGATGCGCGCATTTCTAAGTCGTGATATTTAAAAGAAAAGAACATTTACATACAACTTGCAAGCCATTGTAAACGCCACTGACGGCACTCTAGGAGGCATTTGTGACAAAAAGGTCTTGATAATCTGCGCTCCGCAACCGATGGTGACGTTACGCTTAAATAATATCAGGTGAAAATCACCCCTGCCCCACCCACACACTTTTCAAAGTAGATGTTCCACACTGAATCTGGCGTTACGGTAGCTTATTAACAGCTCTAACAAGCTTGTATTCAGGCTATGACAAATTAATAATCTAATTGTCATACGTATGTTAGCTAAATATTTCAGTCTTGTGTCCACAATGTTTAAAATACCCCAGACCTTAAGGAGTGATTTGGCCTCTATATTCCACAGGGCTTTACCCTGGACCCCAACCCTGGATGTCGCGGGAACGTCCTGCACTACATCGACGTCTTGCATAGTCATTTCAAAGTAAGACTCAAAGGACAAAACCTTCGTAACGCGCCTGTATGTGGCCCGCGAGATTTTTCCGATGGAAAATGTGGCCCGCCAACGATAATAATTGAGAACCCTTGTGATAGAGAGTGACGCCGAGCACTTTACAATTATCGTATTTTACTAATTTCCAGCAAAGGGGAATAGGAGGAAGAGTATAGGTGCAGGGAGGTGATATAAGACCTCTCTGATAGGTATAGTAAAAGGGGTGAAGGATTGAACAAGCGGGTTTCAGAATGCTTTGTCGTCGAAAGTGTACAAACAGTCACCATTTATACCGATAAAAATGTACAATGGCAAATACGTACTTTCAACCTTCCACAAATTAGATTGAAAGATCCCATATTGATGCGAGGCCCCTACATTGGAGGTGTACCTCTGTTTTTCGGAAAAGTGTTGTTATCAGAATAGTTCTATGTATTATGACCTTAATAATGATCATGACAGGGAGTGCAAACCATGACGAACGTACTTGAAGCGCTCCGAAAATTTTCATTAAACAAGATTGGCATCGAGAAACTTTCAATTTCCCAACAAAGCCTATCTGCCAATCATAAAGTCAGTCTTTTACCTGGGAATTCGTAAACAGCTTTTAAGTTTTGCTTCTGTGCTTCTCCGGAAGTTGCAATTGGAAGATGTTCATAATATGAACAATATTGCGGTAAGGTTTGAAGCGCGCCGAGCGCGCGAATATTGCGATAGTTTCCGAAGGATTTGCGAAAATTCTGATAGTTTAAGAACCATTTGTGACATGAAATGATTACGCTAGATCCATCACTAGGTCGAAAACACACCTCAACTTACTACATAATTCTATAGCTTAAACGCCTTTTGGGATCATTTTTAAATTTCTAGATGTTTCTCAGAAGTCAATTGGGGGCCCTCGCCACATGCCCACCGTGCTGGCGCCACTGACACTTCGCTTTATGTAAACGTTGTGTTGCAAACAAGTGAAAAAAAGCCCTGACAACACCTTGAATACAACGAGCCCTTTGTTTTAATCGTGGGTACATTGGCCACGAAGTTGTTCATTTGGCCAATTTGTGCACGAAGTACACAGCAAAACTGAACACCAAATGATTTCAGTCCGCGTTGTCCTGAAATTTTTTGACTTGAACCTGGTCAAAACGCCAATCATATGTTTGCGCTGAGCAGAATTGATTGCTTCGGACGAAAAGAAGGTACTTTATTTTGGATTTTCTCTCACGTACGCCCAGGCGCGGATCCAGAAATTTCGAAGGGGGGGGGGGGAGGCTGAAAGCCCCCTTGAATATTCTCCTAGATTAATATTATGCATATTATGCTAATTTTCGCGTATTTGTTATTGTTGATGTGGCAAAGTGGGGGTGAGGCCGGCAAAGCCCCCCCCCCCTCCCTTGGATCCGCGCCTGCATACGCCGATGAAATGAAATGAAATTCACAGAGAAGATTACTGTCAAGATTTAAAAACATCTGAGGTCAGTCAATTTTTTTTTTATTTTTTGCTACAATCAGGAGTAAATTCTGCCAACGTGGAACTGTCAATTGTTAATGAAAAATTGCCCCAGATGCAACCCTGTTTTTGCAACATGTGCTT
>JAIZAY010001435.1:0-14982 GCA_029531755.1 Holothuria leucospilota
GGCAACCGGGAGGCAACGGGATAGAGTCCGGGGTGTTTATCTAAGAGCAATCTACGGTTTTCCCATCTAAACTGGCTTTTCAAAAGAAACCAGATTTGACCTTAATTGTTGAGTTGGTTGACCACCCGACGTGAAGTTGTAATTCATAAACCATAAAGGCTTCTCCCACAGTTGTGGTCGCTAAGCTGTTAGCGTCTTAAAACAACTACCCTTCAAGGCCTGATTTTTTTCTGTAATGTGATTGGATGAAAAGTCTGAAATAGGACATCTTCAGCCACTAATCGTAACACAATTAGCACGGCGTCATAATTGTTTACACAGTTCAACTTTCTTCATAATCGGTACACGGTATCCTTTATTTCTTTTTATCAGTTTAAGCGTCACAAATATGCCCGGTCCTCCAACTATAATGGAAAGCATCAAGTGAATTTCAGATTAGGGTCGGAATATTATACATGACCAATTAATGATTGACCAGGGTTGACAAATATATCTTGGTTAAATATAAAAGGGATATTCCTGTGAGAAATATAGCATGGCAGCAGGATCGCTATTTTTCATATGAAGGGGAGCAATTTAGGATAACTTTGTACAGTACACAAAGTAACTATCAGGTCACCATAAATTTTCTTTATCAGAATGAAAAACAGATGACTACCGTTGGCTCCTGGCCGAGGTCCCTTGCAAATACCTGACAGTAGACGCCAATACACCATTTAAAGACACCTTGCAACTTGCAGAAATTACAACAAATTACAATGTGTGAGACGTAATAGCTTGTTCTAAGGGAAAGCCGTTATACTAAAATTGGAAATTCACAGGAAACCAAATGATACGTATGCGGAAAGGTAGCCCTTGTTGACTGTGTGAAAGTTTTTGGACTTCCTTGTGGAAAGGAATTGAATAGACATTAAAGGTTTTCCTGAATAAAGGTCAAGCAATATTAAATATGCAGGAAGCAAAGACAACACTAGAAGCCTTTATGTAATTACGCATATAACAACGGTAACTACTGAACAGTCACACTACAGAGCGATAGAAGTCAGGGAGAGAACAAACCAATGTTTGAGTAAAATTACTCTTTAAGTTAAATGAAGTGAAATTAAGTTTAATTAGCTTGTTGTTCCCTCGGGGACGTACCCTTACAAAAAATGTGGGGCATGCCACATGTGAACATGCATAATCACATGTGACAAGGCATAGGAAAATACATAACTGGAAAAGTGAGGTAATGAGTGGTGACACATGTGGGATTGGAACCAATTTGACACACAATATTCTACTTTACCCCACTTTGCCACATGTTTGCCTTTGTAAAAATGTATTTTGGTTCTCCACTCTTTGTCACATGCGGCAAACTGCGGTAATGCAGGTAAAAGCATGGCACCTTAAAAAGTGGGTCAAGTTTTTATTAAAATCACACATTGCCATACAAATAATCACATAAAACTCACTATTTTTCACACCCAACCATAGTTTTACACGGTATGACACGGTTTGTCCAGTGTGGTATTGGAACTTTTGCCACACAATTTTTTTGTAAGGGCAGATCGGGGGCCAGAACTACTTCGTGAGTAACGTTCGGTCTCCCCCGTTGGTTGCTTTGCTTGAGAGTCGTGGGGACTTTGGAAAAAGTACTCATAAACCAGTTCCAAATAAGTAGAGAGAAGCTTTCATGCAAGTTGCCCCGGGCCAAGAAACACGGAACTCACTTTAGAAAGTATTGTAATTTCAAAGTAGCAATGCTAGATTAGATCAATTTGTTCATTACTTTTGGCTGCGTGAACGTGTCAAAATACAGTCGTGCTTTTCTCCCCAACTTCTATACAACTTCAATAATCGTTGTGTGATTGTCGAAACTGAAAAAGATCTGCTGAACTACTCGAATTGCCTTAACTTTGGGAAACAGGGAATCACTACATAGTTTGGTAAAACTATAGTTTATCTGAAAGCGTGGTGGACTAAACGACTATCTACACTGACAGAACCCGACAGATGTGCTGAAAAGAGAGAGAGAGAGAGAGAGAGAGAGAGAGAAAGAGAGAGAGAGAGAGAGAGAGAGAGAGAGAGACAGAGATAGAGAGAGAGAGAGAGAGAGAGAGAGAGAGAGAGAGAGAGAGAGAGAGAGAGAGAGAGACCTGAAAGGGACAAATACAGAATCGGACAAGTGTTGTGTTTACACATTTGGTTAAATTAGAATAGCAATCAGTTGGGCTTAAAATGCATAGAAAATGCAATAGCATTTTTAAGTTTGCATAGCTATCTGTTTTAATGTATCTATCACATGAATAATCTTTAAAAATATTTACAAATTTAACTCAATTTGATTAAAACAATTAATTTTCATCAAACGCGTGAGAAAGTAAGGATACAAAAGGACGCACCAGTGTCAGTGTACCTACTGAAGTCACAGATTTAAAGTGATTTTAAACTGGAATTGCCATATTTAATATGCTCTGCTGTAAAAACAAATGTCTAAAAATGTATTTTTCTTTCAGTAAAATTGTTGTTGTTTTTTTTCTTGCTCTTTCCACACAATTTATCTTCATTTTGTTGAAAAGAACCAATCAAGTTCCTTGTTCATAAATTGATCACTACTGTGAAGGCTTCATCTTTTGGGATCATTGCCATTAATGCTTTGATAAGCTTCGTTGTAAACCCCTTCCTCCTCTTTTCTATTTGGTCTTTCATTTGTGGATTCTACTTCTGATAAATTTTCATAATTTACCCTCATGCCGTCAATTTTACCACTTTCCGTGGTTTTAATTAACTGCTGACTGACCATCATGAGAAACGCTTTGATAAGCTGGATTATAAACCATTTCGGAATCTTTATTGTTAATCGAAGCAGTCATTGGTAATCCTTGGCCGTCGTATTGGTTGACTGACATATTTCTGTAGTTTGTTCTTCCTAACTTTTTCCTTCTTTGTTTAAACAAGAACAATTACATTGAAAGTTAGAGTAAGATCTAAAAAAAAAAATTCAGCAAATTTTGCAGTTGTGGTTAATTGCTGTTTACAGTAAGATATACTAAAAGACTTATATAAAATGACGTAAGCAAAAGAAATGACTTCAGTCATGTTACTTTCTTCCTGCTACGGTTTCATCTAAGTATTGTATTGTAAGAGTGATTAGCTAGGGATTGACTTAAACATGAAACCTTCGTACTGATTCGATTCCTTCACTGATTAAATTCAAATATCAGGGTAGCCGCCAACACAGAATAAATTCTCGTCACATCCGGTTATGATTCTTGGTTTATCGATTTGATCCGAAACCGATGATGTCATCCATGCATTGCGTTTAGCACACTGTACAACTCACAATGTACGTACGTGTGTAGTATATTCGCGTTGCGTGTTTCAGTACGATAAATTTAACTTAAAGAGGAATTAAGACACACGACTATTTCGTTTATCATCTGCTGGAGGTCCATGGACAACATTGTCAATTTTGCAGGTAATTGAAACTGTTTTTCCGATCAATGAGTTTGCTTTTCGTGGTAACCCTAGGCGCTAACACTAGCCTAAGTTTGGCTAACGTTAGCAATTCTATCGATCAGAACCGTTACAAATGGAAACGTTCAAACGTTCAAAAATGTATGTGCCAGAAGAAAAAGTAACGAACTAGAAATTAAAAAAACAAATTGTCTAATATCTTCAAGTGGAAAATCAAGAATCTAAGAAAACATATATGAACGATATCACTAAACTATATTGCAAAAATTATTCTAATTGAAAATTTAAAACGTATTAAGAGGAATATTTTCAATATTAGCCTCACACTGAGGGTAAACATCTCATTTGGTATGATGTTTTCAGAAGTACGCCACTACCCAGCTCCTTTAATTGTCTCTATCACAAAGTATACTTGTTAGCGTGAACTCAAACATAACTATAGTACCACGCCCATGTATTGCGATCAGAAGAGTTCTGCACTCTCATCCATACGTCGGGTTGTAAATCAACATTATAAGAAACTATACTGAGATGTAAGCTTTCAACAAGCATGGTACAATCTCTTCTCCCATTTGGAACGAAGAACTTGTCTAGTCGGTAACTTATGCAGAGTGGTTGAAAAGCATTTAATGAAACTCCTCAGAAAAGGATACATTTGATAATAGGCGAAAAGTTGTTTTAATAAATCAGAACTGTTAAAAATCATTTCAAAATTGTGAAGAATCCGTAACTTTATGTGTCTGTTGTCCACTTGAAATACACCTTTATCTTACACATATGTACCTATTTACAATTCAACATTTTTAACGTAACCAAATTCCAGGTGAAACTTTTAATTTTCTAAGTGTTTAACGTGGAAGAAGGTAATATCAGTATCAAAAAAACATACAGTCCACGGTATTTGATACAAATAAATTCATACAAACCATTTATTAATTAATACGTTAATATGGAAATGAATACCACCTCTTACTTTGCTACGTAGTACTCTTAATGAAAGTGTAGACCCAATAGATACATACGCCGATTGCAGAGTTTATGTGAAGTCATTTACCTTTTGATCCGGCGGGCAAGAATACATGCGAGGATCACTATAGTTGAAATGGTGATAACAGCACCGAAAGGTATACCAGCTGCAATAGCTACGACTGCAATAGCTGAGAGACCTGGAAAGAAGGTTATATGACTGATTAACATTGAAACAAAGGTAGGAGCAAATAGATGCCAATGCAATGTCAGGTAAAATTTTTCAGGCTGAATAATCATAAGGAATATCCTCCATGTTCTATTACAATCATCTCCAAACACAACTGAGTTGAAATTCCTTTTAAAAATTAACAGTTTAACCCCTCGATCAATATTTTGAAGCAGTGATTACAAGTACGTATACAATAAGTTTTGAATGTAACACTTAGATATCTTACTTTGTTTCAGTTTCATTTTTTTATATCCTCTATTTAATAACCATTAACCACGTTAAAACACCAATCATGTCATAAAGACAAACCTTTCTCATGTTTAACATCGAATTACCAATATACAGGTAACCAGAAAGCTGACAAATATTGCAAAAAGTAGTGCAACTCGTTTCCTCAAATAAATTGTATACAGCATTGTACTACAGATAAAACAATTTAACTGGAGAAAGTATTTCACTGGAACTTGTCTGATAACAAAGAGAAGATTTTGACTTCTCAAAAAATGACTCATCAGTGTATTTACTATTTGATCTGGTTTGTTGAAGCTTTCTAATAGGCCATATACGTGTTCAATCGATAGACCCACAATTTTACAGTAGGCTCGTTAGGGTTTGGATATCTCTAACTTATTGTTGAGTGGCGAGAATGAAAATGAATTTGCTTTACTTGGACAGAACAAGGTGTGGCTTCTTACTTGCTGATCCTGATTAGTTTCAGTGTCATCAAACGTAGTACCTATTTATCAAACAAAGTTTGTAAATGTTCTTTCAACGGTACTCTTATCCTTAGTATACCAACATTTTGGTAACGCAACGTTTTATGTTACTTAATATACCTAACGTGATACTATTAAACACGGTATAATGGTTTTTTCAGCAAACACAACAAATACCCTTTCCGTCTTCGTCGTCATCATCATGATAATCACCATCATCATTATCATCAACACTACCGTTCTTGTCGTCATCGTCATCGTCATCGCCATCTTCGATGTCTACCCGTATTTCATCATTGTTGATTTTATTTTCATAACTGCTATCACTATCAACTTGATATCCATCTGTGTTTAGAAAAAAATGTTTAGTTCCCATCTTATCGTCACTCATGTATGAACTTAATATTTAAATGAAGGCTGCTTTTCATGGCCTAACACTCACACAGCAACCTTTCTTAAAATCCGTTCTTGAGTAACGTAGATGATGAACTTTGTGTTAGCTGAATCAAATTTTGTGGTTACAACATAGCATTTCGTTTAAAAAATCGAAACACTTAAACAAATCTACCAACTATAAACATGGGACAAGTTGTAAGCTTTTAGTTGAACAATACTCGATAAGAAGAATACAAGTTTAAGCATCTGCTCATTTTTGTTCTTTCCATGGTAATATGTTTTTATTCATGAAACTTAAATTTACCTGCCTCATAACACTGCAAAGGAGAAACAAGGAATTTCCTAACAGTGTGAATTAGATGCCGAAGCTAAGTAGAGAAATGAGGCACCTGCACACCAAAGTTTAAGTAGTGCTCCCACCTAAAAAACTTTCAAATGCATATTTTCTTTCAAGCTCTAGCCATCCCATGTGATTTTTGTGGAATGTTGATTACCCCCTTATGTCATTTGAAGTTGTTTCGTAAAAATCCATCATTTTAATTTCGTAAATATCCCAGAGCTTCCTGGGGCTTCACTCCTTGCCACCCCACTGGACTCTGGCCCCTGAACCCCACCAGGGACCTGAGGCGGGCCCCTGGACCCCAAATCCGTTTTGGGACAGCGGCGCCTTCGGCGCCATTTGACAGACCACCTGTCTTTGCCCCTACTACCAGACATCAAATCCCGCCCTGGCAAAGACTATATCCATAAGGAAAATATAGCACATAAGAAAAAATTAAGAAGGGAAACAAAACCAAAGTTTGACGGAAAGCGATATTTCGATTTCCCCCAGAAAGATGAAACATTAACTTTGGAATGAATTAAGAGTTTAACAGATATTGTTCATTTTTGTAAACATACTCTGTCGTAGGGTCCTTCTTTGTCTTTATTTGAGATTCATTAATCTACCTTTTTTCTTCCTTTATGTTGCTACGGCGAAGAATGCACGTGACAGAGCCAGTTAAAAACAGAGAAAATATCTTCCCAGCAGTTTGCGTGGATCGTAATCAATTATCACATTTTCCTTTCAATTTAGCGTAAGCTCTACTTGGACCGCAGTTTCAAATTGACAAAACCATAAAAGTGGTCAATAGGTTCACAATTTTTAGCAAACTTTAATCCAATTTGGTCTTTGACCTCGCCTCTTAGCAACCGAAAAGCTCTGTTTTATCATTTCTTCATCGTTCTCTTCACACCATACGGTTTAATGACTTTATTATAGTGTTTATGAGCAATTAATGATTACAACCAATTGTTTTCTCATTCCTCCTATGATCGATAACGTCGTCATTTTCGCAGGGATAAGCTTTATGACCAGGAAGGTACCCATCAAGTTTCAACTTGACTGGAATTTTGGTAAAGTTTGGTGTTTGACCTTAACCCTATGCAAACCAAAAACACTATTTTAAAATTTATCTTATCTGTCTATTCATAACATATGCTTTAAAGACTTTTCTTGACATGCTGACAGGCTAATAATGGCAAAACCGTTTATGAACACCCACCTCTGACCTATGATGCCATCAATGATACATGGAACGAATTTCATAATCACTTACCTTCTCACCAAGTTTTAACTTGATAGGTGCTACTGTCTAGGAGGAGATAGTGACAAACTGTCTGTAAAATTTAGGCTAATTTGACCTTCCATCTGCATTTGACCTGTTGAACTAGACTCTTTGTAACTGAAAGCACTAAGTTATTTTTTTTTCTTATCGTTCTCTACGTATCATGTAGTT
This sequence comes from Holothuria leucospilota, assembly GCA_029531755.1. Taxonomy (NCBI): domain Eukaryota; kingdom Metazoa; phylum Echinodermata; class Holothuroidea; order Aspidochirotida; family Holothuriidae; genus Holothuria; species Holothuria leucospilota. Next base: position 7,548 of record JAIZAY010001435.1, read on the forward strand.
TAATGACTTTCCATACCATACTGACAAGCAAATAATGACAATAATTTCCAGGTTATTTCACCTTTGACCTATCATGTCATCTGTTCACCAGTGACGCATACACAACTTTTTATTGTCAGTTACTCACAAACAAACTTTCAACTGGATAGAACTTACCTCCTCCCTCAGGAGGGATACACTTTTTTCGCAAATTTTGGTCAGTATTACGTTTCACCTATACTTGGCATTTGACCTTGATCCTTAGCAACCAAATAGCTCTACTTCAAAATTAGCCTTATTGCTTTCTATGTATCATGTAGTTTAATGACTTTCTGTGATGTACAGACAGGCAAATAGTGGCAAGAAACCAGGTCTTAGCTGACTTGACCTTTTGTCATCTCATCCTTCACCTATGATATCATCAATGACGCATACACAAGGTATAACTCTCTGTTCCCTACCCACCAAGTTTTTATTGATCGGAATGATGGTTTAGGGGAAGTTTACCAGGGACCGCAGAGACGGGGGGGGGGGCTACAGGGGCCTTAGCCCCGCAGTTTTTCTGCCGTGGGCTTTTTGGGCCGCCTTAAAGGCTTTAATTTTTTTTAACATATTAAGCGCTTCGATGATTAGCACCCCTCCCCCCCCCCTCCCCCCCACTTCAAAATTGGCTCCTCGGTCCCTGTTTACTACACATTTTTTGCTCACCCATACCCACCGTGACCCACACACTAACTCAGAACTTTACATTTCATCTTAACTGAAGTACAGTACCCCATATCCCTATACAATACACGTTTAGAGGTGACAAAAAAGGTCAATTTTATGGCCAATCGTTTCGAAAAAGTTACATTGCAAAACTGTAACATGTTCCAGTTGGTGTAGGCTTTCAGCAACCATTACATATCCCATTAAACGTTTTGTGTTTTATTTCAGCCTTACCAGCCATATAGAACGGTTCACTTACCAATATATTCGAAGAATTTGTGAAATAATTCATAGTAGTTTTCTGTTTCACTACATACATCTACTACATTTTGATGTTACTTGTATAAGCACGTGGTTCCTAGTTTTCTGAGAGAAAATCGCATTTTTTTTGAAAATATTTACGTGACAGATACCTTGGTTGCAGTTGTAGTATAATTCAAAGTATTTCGTTTCTCCACGACAAGGATCGCCAAACATTTCGTTGGATGCAGAAATTGTGCATTGTGAAAGTCCATTGCATTTATCTGCCACAATGTAAGTAGAGTTTGGATGATGACAGTTCGTGCTGTCAAGGTCACGAAAATATTTGTTCCACCAATCATCGCATTCTTGCCGTGCTTCCTCATTACTCGTGTTATACCCATAGGTGGCTTTTATAACATTTATGGTGGAATTCTTTGGGCAAACTACATTCTCCATTTGATTTTCACACAGCAGTAAGTAGCCTTCTGAAAAGAAAATCAGCATATTATTTTCCAAAATTAAATATTTCTAGATCATTTCTTCCCATATGTAGTTTTTTGTGATTTTGCATTTGTCACTCTTGTTTATCCTACATGCCTCATTGACATTATCGCATGTAATGATTTTTCAAAAAATAGTCAAATTATTGTCGTGTATTTCACTATATGTCCCTTGCACCCATATGAGTTTTGTCACCATTCAATACCACAGCACCCATATACCAAGAAGCACTACGAAAGAGCGGTTACGGGTATCACATTAAGTACAAACCTCAATCGCCTAACACCAGTCAACACACCAAGGCCACAAAACTGAGGCGCACCAGAAACATAACCTTGTTCAACCCTCCATTCAGCGACAATGTTACCATTAACATTGGCAAAAAGTTTTCAACCTCTTAAACAACTGCTTCCCACCTGAACACACCCATACGCACCTTCATAGCCTTACGGGGTACCCCGCTAGCGAAAGGTAGGAAATTTCCCAGCAGCGAAGCTGCCCTCCAAGGAACTGAGTTGACGAACATGCTGAGGGCGGGCTACGCTCCAAGCCAGACACGTGCAGCCGCGCGTGACTTCTCTTCGCAGTGACCGAATTTTCGGGCAGCCACGCCAGTTTCGAGCCGCGCGTGAGCTGGGAAAGACGTGCGAGAGCGGAGCCCGTACCGGCCGCCACGGCATCCGCCAATGCGTTGGTGAGTGCAAACTACATCCATTACTCAACAGAAACACGGTAAAACTGAGCCACAGCTGCATGGCAAACATGGACCAAGCAACATCAGCGCACAACAAACACACACTGGCAAAACATAATACACAACTAGCAACGCAAAACAACTGCAACTGCAGGGCACAAACCCAATGCCCACTGGAGGGCAATCGCCTCGTCGATAATATAGTGTACCACACCACCGCAACACGCCGCGATAACAACAAAGAAGAATCATACATTGGTTTAACAGAAAACACCTTCAAAACCAGGTACACTGCACACAAGTCCAGCTTCAATCACAAAGACAAAAGAAATACAATTACACTCAGCGAATACATTTGGAAGCTTAAGAATACTAATGTCGAGCACACTGTCATGTGGTAACTTATGAGCAAAGCTCGTGTCTAAACTACATCATCTAAAACTTGCAACCTCTGCCTCGAAGAAAAGTTCTTCATCATACACAAACCTTCGTTAGCCACTCTTACAAAAACGAAACGAACTCATAAGCTCCTGCAGACACAGAAATAAACACCTGCTGTGCAATTATTCAAATAGATAGCGTATCTTTGTTCACTCGGATTGGTTCGTGTCCGTACGTGCTTCAAAAGACGAGCACGGCACCCAATGTACGGTTAAAAACGGACACGTACAAAACAAATGCCAAACCTTTGTTGACACCATTCTACATCAGGCTTCTGAAGAGTGGGGACCTACCACACTGCGCCCTCACGAAACAGTACTGTAAAGCTGCCTTGCAGTACCCCATAGTCCCAACCTTCAATATATATATATATATATATATATATATATATATATATATATATATATATTATATATATATATATATATATATATATATTATACATATATATATATATATATATATATGTATATATATATATATATATATATATATATATATATATATATATATATATATATATATATATATATAGAGTTGAGTCGGTAAAGCTGAAAAATCTGGGCGAGGTGAAAAAGCAATGTTGACTCCACCGGGATTCGAACTCGGGATATATGTATATATGGCCAAGTTAAATAATTCACGAGGGCTAAAATTTGCGGTATCAATAGGGGCATTCACAGAAGACAATTTGTCTTCAACAAGCTTGGAAACTTTATGTAACTTAGGTATTGTATAAAATGTCCCAGGAGTGGGTGACGGAGGCGGTTCCATAGCAACTACCCTTTACTGTAAACCAACTGACACCCATGGCTACCTGAATTTTAACAGTTTCCATCATATCAGTTTGAAACGATCTATTGTATTTTCTCAATGCATCAGAATCAAGCGTATCTGCTCTACCAATTCTGAATACGACAAACACGTCGGCAACCTTGTGGAATTTTTTCTTAATAATGACTACCCTCTACCCCTTATCAAAGAGGGAATTAGTAAAGCTTCCGTTTAAAGCAGGGGTAAATTGTTATGTTACAAACCTAAAGTTGAAAATTCACGTATCCCACTTGTCTTTGACTATTCCCCTAAAACTGAGGGCCTACATAAATGTATACATTCAGATTTCAGTATTCTTCGGACAGACAAGTCCAATTCCGAACTTTTTGAAGATCCCCCTTTAACTGCGAGACGGCAACCCCCAACCTCAAATCTCTCCTTACTTCCTCCAGGCTTCTTACTGTTGGGAACATAGGCAATAAAAAGTGTGGCAAGCCTAGGTGTCAAGTGTGTCGGTCCATTATCACAGACGAAACATTTACTCCTCCCGGCACTATTTGCAACATCCGTCCCCCTCCCCTGGATTGTGACACGCCTAATGTAGCATATTTATTGTGTTGCAATTTGTGTGACAAAGGCAACTATGTCGGTCAGACCGCCACCAAATTTAGGCTGAGGTTTAATAACCACAAGAAAACTGTGCAGGATAAATCAATAAGCTATCCTGTATGAAAACATTTCAGTAGTGAACCTAACCACTCTTTATCTAATTTAAGATGTATTCTACTCGGTTCTAATTACCCGTCTGTCACTCAAATACTCAAATCTGAAAGCAAGTGGGTAATAAAACTGTCTACACACACTCGTGGCCTAAACAAGGACCTGGGCATCTTAAGCGATTTCCCCTCTGTGATTTATCACCCTCGTCAAGGGGTTTAACCTCATTGCTGTGTCTGTTATTTGTAAACTACCTTCACTTCACATTTTGTGCTGAAGAAGGACACAGGAGTGTCCGAAATATACGCTATTCTGTTACCGTATCTGTGCTCTCGTATTGTCATCTTTGTGGTGTGTTCTACTTATAATTATTTTTATGTTTCATGGAGCATACGTTTATTTTCTCTTATTCTGTATATATATATATATATATATATATATATATATATATATATATATATATATATATATATATATATCTCTTCGGAGATCCGCTGGAGATCCGCTGGCGGGTTGACAATTGTGTTCGGCTGAATTGCATCAATTCTGATCTCTGGTAGGGCTTGCATCAAAGGAGAACTAGTGCTGTTCCCAAAATAGGTGCCTGCTCAGGAGGTGAAATGCGAGTGCTTCATATGGGGTTTGAACAAAGGCCAAACCATCTTGGCTTCATGGCTCAGTGGTTAGAGCGTCCGCACTAGCAAGCGGGAGGTCCCGAGTTCGAATCCCGGTGGAGTCAACATTGCTTTTTCACCTCGCCCAGATTTTTCAGCTTTACCGACTCAACTCTACATACATCGCAGTTGCCGCCAGTGTTTATTCACCGTCAACTTTGTGCTGTCACACGTTTCTGCATCTCTTCGGAGATCCGCTGGCGGGTTGACAATTGTGTTCGGCTGAATTGCATCAATTCTGATCTCTGGTAGGGCTTGCATCAAAGGAGAACTAGTGCTGTTCCCAAAATAGGTGCCTGCTCAGGAGGTGAATTGCGAGTGCTTCATATGGGGTTTGAACAAAGGCCAAACCATCTTGGCTTCATGGCTCAGTGGTTAGAGCGTCCGCACTAGCAAGCGGGAGGTCCCGAGTTCGAATCCCGGTGGAGTCAACATTGCTTTTTCACCTCGCCCAGATTTTTCAGCTTTACCGACTCAACTCTATATATATATATATATATATCCACGATATTTTTGTTATCTGGCCTCATGGTGAAGCCAAGAATTTTTGTCTTATATTAATTCCCTCAATCCTAGTATCCAATTTACATGGGATTATGCTCATGATTGTGTTAATTTACTGGATGTCTCCATCACTGTGGACACTAGCGATATCATTACTACTGATCTTTATGTCAAGCCGACTGATACTCATCAATACTTACTGGCTACCAGTTGTCACCCAAACCATACGAAACATAGCATACCGTATAGCCAAGCCCTTCGTATACTTAGGATATGCTCCAATCTAGAAACGGCTAGATTACAGTGCAGTGAGCTTACGGAAAGCTTGGTTAAACGGGGTTATAATAAAAAAGGTTAATGCCCAGATCGAACTGGCAATTACTAATTTTACCAATCCCACGCCTATGGGTGAAAGAAATTCCACTCGCCCTGCATATTTTAATGTTAAGTATCATTCTAGCCTGCCTGACATTAGAGGTATATTAAAAAGGTATATGCCGCTATTGCACCAGTCTGACATTACAAAAACTGCTGTCCCTAAATTGCCTACTATTAGTTTTAGCCAGCCTCCTAATTTGGGCAGAATCCTGTGTCGGGCGAAGTTGCGTCAACCCTCTGGTAGTCACGACCGGGCTTCTAATTCACCCCGAATTTGTGGAAAAAACGTTGTAAGCTTTGTGCCTCTCTTATTTGTTCTGATTCAATTACTAGTACTGCTAATAATAAGACTTTTACATTCTACAACCGTGATACTTCTTGTGACTCAGAATGGATTGTTTACGTTATTCAGTATCCAATATACAATGTGCAACATGTAGGTCAAAGTAATAACTTTAGATCCCGTATGAATGGCCATAAAAGTGATTTCCGCCTTTATATGGCGGTAAACTTACTAAAATGGATTATAAACTAGTGACCACATACTTCATCATAATTTGGGTTATTTCCATGTGCAGATTGTCGACATTTTGCATGTAGCCAATTCTAGTAGGCAACAACTTCATCAACTACTAAATAGTAAGGAGAGAAAATGGATTTGGAATCTGGGTACCATTGCTCCGTATGGTTTTAACCAAGATGATGGTTTGTTTAATAAAAAAAAAGGTGAAGGATGCTGTATTTTTTTTTTTTTTTATGGGTTTGGTTTTCCGGTTTGCTTCCTTGTGGTTCTTTTTTTTCTGCACATATGCTCAGGCCTATAGACGTGCTTCTATACATTGTCTTCCGCTCTTGGCCTTGGGTGTTTTACCAAGTTCCTTCCTTTCTGTTTCTTTTCTAGCATTTGTAACCTCTTGGTTTTATTCTTTTTATTCTATGCGCTGTTACATCATCCTGCCACTTGTGTATCTGAGTCTGACTGCTCTTGTGTCTCATCCTATCATTTATATTTTGAGAGCGTTTCTTGGACGGAACGGCTAAGATTGCTGCCTGAGGAAATATAGAAGGCCGGAAGTACTACACCTACTTGTTTTTCTTGTATATATTCCGTGTATAGGGGTGTGATACTTCTGTTTTTATAACCGTTATGTATAATATATTATGAGTATATTCTATAATATATTAATATAGTTGTTCTATTATATACTATATATAACCATAATTATATAATATATATATAATAGGGTATATGGGAGGGGGGGGGGCATATGTTAACGGAAATACTGTATAACAACAGTGCTTATCAGAATATGAATTTGCTGGGATCTCGAAGGAGATACGTGACAGCCAGTAGAAGCTAAAGTATATATTTGTGCGTATAATATCATAGCAGCCACTAAAAGGTTTTTGCAAAGCTTTTTCGTGCATATACGAGCTCTTCCTACTTCTTCAGTGACTTGATCACAAGAGTGACAAGGAGAACTCACGGTACGGAAACTACAGCTTATTAATATTGGTGAGGTGATCAATTGCTCCCACACTGATAGTCTAATTAGGACTAAATCGTTTCTTGAAAGAGGCGAGACCTAAAGTAAATTTGAAAGGTAAGCCTAGGTGTGAAATAGGCGTTACGGAGTACATGGTCTATGGTAGTAGGATTACTATAGTGCCCTAGAGTGTTAATCCCTTTCAAATCTAGAATGCTCATGGTAACGATCACGTTTCGGATATTCAGGCCGAATGGCGTACGTAGTTTCCTTTGAGTTGACATTCTCCAGAAATTTTCCGTTTTGTGCATTACAGGACTTCTATCTGTTCCATG
>JAIZAY010000118.1:0-112805 GCA_029531755.1 Holothuria leucospilota
CTCTCTGCTACATCCCTGTGTGCAAACCGGATGTACCCTAATCCAATAATCCCCCACGGCCACCCACCCACCCAATTACATGCTCACTCAGGCTGCAGTCAGATCGACGGGCCATATAGTTTGAAGTATGTAATCCAGTGGTGGTGAGGGACGGTTGTGTACAAAGGGGGGGGGGGCATTGGGCCATGGCTTCCCCTGACTGATGTCGATTTTGTTTTTTTAGTTCCTAAAAATACTTAAAGTTTTTTACACAAATTTAACTTTAAAAGGTAGCATATGTGGCACCAGATTACATGTTAGGATACCTCATTTTTCAAAAATTTTAAAGGGGAGGGGGACACCCCCTCCCCCAAACCGGCGATCAGACAACATACTGCGTGGTCCCCTAAGAGAAATCCTGGGTACGCCACTGGTGAGGGAGGCTAGGCAGGCCAGTTGAAATGAACTTACGAAATCTTAGGACACTATATGCCTTTGATAGAAACATATAGGCCTATAGGCCAAATATTATTTTCTTTCCTCTTATTTGCATTTTCTTATTTGAACTGCGCATTTTTAAATAATGACATTTTAGAAGAAAGAATACGTACAGTATCGAGGTACAACTTTTGCAGCCAGGTAATTTGCCACTCACTGCATTCTAGGAGGCTTTTTTGGCAAAAAAATATTCTTGTTACGCTATACGAGCCAAGTGACGCTCCACTCAAAGTCACGTCAAACCACCTCCTGCAGCTATACACTTTTCAAAAAAGATATGCGCCACTTAATCTGACATTATTTTATCTGTTACCCGTCCTATGGTCATCGATTGAGTGCGCATTCAATGTCATTTACAGATAGCGTAGATAAATGTTCAGGGTTATGTTCACTATTTTGTAAATACCCCCAGAGCTTCCGGGGCTACGCCCTTTTTATTCCACTCTGTGCTGCTCTGAACCAGGGATCTTTCGACGGACCACTAGACACCACACATTTAGGTGAAACGCTAACCATTTCAAAACGAGGCCTAAAGGCAACATAAAAGGAATCGCGTCTGGCTGTGGCCCGTGAGATCTTCCCGATAAAACATGTGGGCCATGTGGACCACAGGTAGTTTTTGTCGTAAGACTTTTTATAATATCATCTACACTATACAGCGCATAATGCAAAGACATAAATATCGTGTGTTGTATAGAAAGGACAAGGTAAAGCTTTGAGAAGACGGATTAATTGCATAACAGTCATTCCCACATTTTGCCGGTCTCGAGCCCGGTCTCGGGAAATTTAGAGACGAGTCATGAGTCCGGACTGTACGAGACAGAGTTCGAGTTCGAGTCCGAGTCCTTGCCTTCCGAGTCTGAGTCACGAGTCCGAGTCCTTAAAATCGTGACTCGAGACCGGTCTCGAGTACGAAAGCACTGTCATTAAGTGGTCACTTTTGACCATAGTTAAACAGTTTGACCATATTTTGTATCGGTGAATATTTGACCAACCAATGGTCAATTTTGACCATAGTCTTTTTATACAGAGTGCAGTATCACCACTGATTATAATACAGTTAATTGTAAGGGCGCCAAAAGATTTTGACTTATTCACAAGCTATTACTGTTGAAAACTGGTAAAATTTGTCACTAAAAAGAAAACCTGAAAATATGCTGCTGATAAACCTATGAATTTTTAATGCCTTTCGCGCTGCTTGCTTTTATGCTGACACACTTATTTTAAAACTACTGGAAAGGGGGCTAGAACGTATCTTGGCCTCCCGAGTCATTTACTGGGGGCAGCCCACTTGGCCCCACGCTTCTTAAGCCTATGATAATGAATGTGTCCATAGGACTATGTGGCTTATAAGATTACAGATTAATACTGGATCATGATCATCTTCTCCAAACCATTTTACAAACGACTTTAGTCAGAAGAGAGTCTTTTGAGCACAGCAAATTGGTTATGTGTCGATACAAAAACTTATTTGATGTCGGAATTATATCTGACTATTATGGACAAGACGTAGCCTAAAAGAAAAGGACACAGAAAGAAAAATGGTTCCATACTTTGCAGGTTCGGATGTCTTTGTATGATTAACCCACAGATGTTGTTTATCGCAAGCATTTACATAACTTGCATGTCATTCACTTAAAATAACATACAACTGGGGGTGAGTTCTATTTCAGAAAAGCTTGAAGAGCAACCTGGCCTCACTTGAAAGTATTTATTTGACTGTTTTCAATGAGACGATCGCAATGCAAGGGTGACATTTCTTCCCTACATACGGGGACTGTTCATATTGCTCTCTTTACGGACGTTTCTATATTCCGACACAAGCCTACATGGAGATTAGTGTAATAGGATAAGGGTTAACCTATGGTTAGGCTAAGATGAGAGTACTAGAGTTACGTGACGGAACATAGAGACTTCGAAACAAAGATGTGCAACCCAAAAATACGCCTATACCTCGTCAAATCGTCGTGAAGGCTGCTGCACTTCCTAAGGGTGATCCCTTACTTGCCAGCATTCCAGCAACAACAATCATGATACAATTCATCGTCTATGTCAGTGGTTCCGAACTATTTTCAGCTCACCGCCCCTTTTTATCGACTAGGGTTGGGCACCCCCGTCTGTAGAATGATATTGCTATGAATAAATATAAAAACATGTTGAAAGACGGGGGAGACCTGCACATGGCTTTTTACGTGTGGGTCCGACCCAGTGGTGTAGCCAGGATTTCTCTCACGGGGAACCATGCAGTATGTTGTGTGAAAATTTTGAAAAATTAGGTGTCCTTACCAGGGCTGTAACCGAGTCCACCTAATCCGAGTCCGAGCCAAGTCCGATTCCACTGACCCCAATTCCGGGCCAATTCCGAGTCCGGTACCCCCCGAGTCCAAGCCAAGTCCGAGTCCAGAGGACCCGAGTCCGAGCCGAGTCCGAGTCCATCCCATAAGTAAATGTGCAGTAAAATCCTTGGAAATTGGCAGCGCAGTGTAGTGTGAATACAGGAGCATGAGTGCAGGTACGGGTACCAGCTGGTCATGAGTACAGGTACGAAGCCATGGGCGTGGGTACAGGTATGGGAACCGGGCCATGAGTACGGATGGGGGCCGGTACAGGTATGGGTAACAGGTCATGAGCCCGGACATGGGTACTGGTCATGACTACGTGGTTTTGAGTTTGGGTATGGTATGTGTGCCAGATCGTGAGAAGCTGGTATGGGTGCAAGTCCTGGGGCATGCACGAACTTGAGCACAGACTAGGGGTAACACAACACGAGTATGGATACCAGGTCATGACTCAAGAACTTTCATACCCAAGTGTAGGTATGAAAGTTCAAACTTGAAGGAATTTAATGAGCACTGGTACAAGATCTGACCAGGTGGTATGGGTGCAGTTACATGGTCATGAGTATAATTACACTGTATAGGCACCACCAGCTACTATCATGGGTACAATTTGTCAGTTCTTCAATCAAAGAATTTCTGTAGCTGGGTAATTTCAATGGTTAATGCCACTGTTGTCATTACAGGAACTAGGCATGATACAAGTTCAACCAGACATGTACATGTATCATGTAGCACTTTTCCAACTAACTTAGAGGGCCATTTTTGTTAAAAACTTCTCTTCTTTATTTCATATATTCTTGAATAGTTCATTGGTTACAAGACCAGACCAGTTAATTTGCCCATGTACACCTGGCTAGCCTGGAGCCCCAGGAGGACTTAGCAAATCCTTTTCCCAAGAAAAAGCCCTTGCCCCACCTACAAAATTCCAACCTGAGTAATTTTCAACCCCAGGTGATTCTCAATAAATAACTCCCATGCCCCCACTGTTGCAAACATCCCCAGGGGCACTTTTCCCAGACAATAGGCTGAGAGCCCAGTGGTAAATATAAGCTAATATGCTAGGAGGGCATCAAATTTTCACTTAAGTGGACTTAAGTGGACCTCCCATTCCGGGCCAATTCCGAGTCCAGAAAAAACTGGACTCGAGTCCGGAATTGAGTCCGAGTCCGGACTCGGGTGTTACAGCCCTGGTCCTTACATACAATCTGGTGCCACATATGCTACCTCTGAAGTAAAATTTGTGTTTTAAATTTACATATTTTAGGTACTTAAGAAAAAACTTGGCATGGGTGAGGGGACATTGCCCAATGCTCCTAAAACGCCACTGGTCCGACCCAGGGTAGCAAACCAGGGGTGCAGGACTTAAGAAACTGATTCCCTTAATATGGCAAAGCCTAAACCCGCCATTTACAAAAGCCTGAAGGCTTCATGGGGTCAGGAGTGTAGAAATTTTGGGGAAATTTAACAGTTTCCAGGGGCCCATCGAGATGTGGACCGTTCTCAAATGACCCCGCTGGGCAACGTCCCAGTAGGGGACGGGGGAAAAGCTCCCGGAAGCTCTAGGGCATTTAAGATATTGTCAACACAAGAATGAGGCACTGTAGGTCAAGCTTTGACTGCCCCCGATTACCTAATATTAACTTAAATAGGCACTGAACTTGACTGAAGAGATTATAAAGATCACCCTTTGTGTTTCAACAGCTACTAACTGAAGTTTTTTGATACTGCAAGGGTTAGTCTTATGGTTGGGAGGAAGAAGGATGGTAGGAGTCGCATGTAGCTCGGAAAGACGTACGTCTGAACTGTCCTACAGGAACCGTGAGAAATATTGAGAAAGCCGAAACTATCCCACCGACAAATTGCATATTTGAAAACGTTTTACGTTTTACTTCAAAGTACATCAATTTGCAAAAGTTATCTACGGTTACCTACAATTTTTATTTCTGTCAGCACGTCATGTTTATGGACAGCATGGACAATACCATGGTACCTTCGGTCTAGGCTTTCATCGCCACTTCGGGGAATATGAGGGTCCTCGCCAGGGAAAAATGAATTTTAACACTGTTAGATGCAATTTAGTAGCATCTGGCAAAGAAGATAATGCAAAAATTTTGCGGTGCACCTGAGGAAGGTATTTTAGACCTCGCCTTGGCGGTTTCGTTATCTCCCTTTTATACAACCAATTTGAAAGCTAGAGGAAAACTTTTGAAATCTTGCAGGACCCGGATTCAATTGAGTGACCCATTTTTCAAACCCCCTGCCGCCCCTTGGACTAATTGCCCCCTCCTGAGTTTCAAAAATGCCCCCAGGGGGCGATAATGCCCCTGTTGGGGAGCTCTGGCCTAGACTGAAACCTTAGAAATCCGACCATTAATATTATGGGGAGGGGAGGCGAATACTACGCACATTGACTGAGTGGGTGGCATAGGCTAATATATAATTTAAACGGTCGTAGAGGTTGCATAGTTTTGAATATTCACTAACAATCATCCAGTCATCACCCAGTTGGGACAAATCTGTTACGCCAGTCATGGCTCTGATATTTCTTTGAATAGGTCTATCCAAAGAATGTTTCCAGTGTTCACTTGTGCTAGGGTTAAGGATATGACGGAAGAAGGAATATTCCATACAGCCGACAATGAGTATGAGAAAATTGCCCTTAAATCCAGCTTTATAATAACTGTGTCCTTTTATAATATTGAAACGGAAACGGCTCCTTTCAATGTACTGTTCTGACGTATTCCTTAAATGGTATGAATATTCAGTTATTGTCAAAGATAGTAAGCCCTCATGAACATCCTTTCAGGTGAAAAAATTATTTATCAAGTGTTTAATTGTTTACGTAATTAATTCGAAGAATGTTTCCCTGCAGTTAGATTATAAAACTTTCAAGCTTTAATTATTGATCTCAACCATCGAACAGTTTGATTGCATTTCAAAGTTACAATGGGTTAATTTATTTCATACAATCAGAATGTTTTGTGTCTAAATACTTGAGCTGTATTCACTTATCTGTCAAGGTTAGTTCCGTCAAACTGCTTGACAGGGATACTTATCTGGCGCAAGATACCTGTTCTATTCAGCCAGTCTAGAGCGGGACCACTGTCAGGTGGTGTCAGTTAAGTCAAAGTGTGTCCCATGGGGACGTTGTTACTCCTTCGGGGAGCAGAACTCCTTCGGGAGTATTTTTTGGTTTTCGCCCCTGGCTCTTCGCCAGAGAGTCAGGGGACTTTTGGAAAAAAAAAAAGGCGCAAGATACTTACGGTGGTTCTATTGTTGTAATGAACATACTTTTCTGTTTGATTTGGTGGTGTGTGGATAGTTTTGCATTTATGTTCCTGTCCGATCCGGTTTGAGTTTGTTTCCTGTTTGTATGTGCCGTTTCCATGCACTTAAAAAGCTCGCAAGATACTTACCTGGCGCAGGAGTATCCGTGATCACGACGGCGGAGCTCCCAGGTGGGACCTGTTCTATTCAGCCAGTCTAGAACGGGACCACTGTCGGGTAGTGTCAGTTAAGTCAAAGTTTGTCCCTTGGGGACGTTGTTACTCCTTCGGGGAGCAGAACTCCTTCGGGAGTATTGTTTGGTTTTCGCCCCTGGCTCTTCGCCAGAGAGTCAGGGGACTTTTGGAAAAAAAAAAGCAAGACGGGACCACCAATACTTACCTGGCACAAAGAGTATCCGTGATCACGACGGCGGAGCTCCTAGGTGGGACCTGTTCTATTCAGCCAGTCTAGAACGGGACCACTGTCGGGTGGTGTCAGTTAAGTCAAAGTTTGTCCCTTGGGGACGTTGTTACTCCTTCGGGGAGCAGAACTCCTTCGGGAGTATTGTTTGGTTTTCGCCCCTGGCTCTTCGCCAGAGAGTCAGGGGACTTTTGGAAAAAAAGACGGGACCACCAATACTTACCTGGTGCAGGAGTATCCGTGATCACGACGGCGGAGCTCCCAGGTGGGACCTGTTCTATTCAGCCAGTCTAGAACGGGACCACTGTCGGGTGGTGTCAGTTAAGTCAAAGTTTGTCCCTTGGGGACGTTGTTACTCCTTCAGGGAGCAGAACTCCTTGGGGAGTATTGTTTGGTTTTCGCCCTTGGCTTTTCGCCAGAGAGTCAAGGGACTTTTGGAAAAAAAAAACGGGACCACTGTCGGGTGGTGTCAGTAAAGTCAAAATTTGTCCCTTGGGGACGTTGTTCCTCCTTCGGAGAGCAGAACTCCTTCGGGAGTATTGTTTGGTTTTCGCCCCTGGCTCTTCGCTAGAGAGTCAGGGGACTTTTGGAAAAAAAAATCTGGCGCAGGGACCACTGTCGGGTGGGTCAGTTAAGTCAAAGTTTGTCACTTGGGGACGTTGTTACCCCTTCAGGGAGCAGAACAGTGTTTCCCCTCTTCCCGAAATCAGGGAAATCTGGACATGGCGTATAGCGTATGGAAATGACGTATGGCTTGACAGGGTGAAATCCTGGATCAGCCACTAAAGTAGCGTAAAAGAAGCGTTATTGAAAATTTCGGGAAATACCAAGCCGATTTCAGGAAAATTTAGATTCCATTTCAGGAAAAATGAATTTAGAGTGTGGAAACACTGGAGCAGAACTCCTCCGGGAGTATTGTTTGGCTTTCGCCCCTGGCCCTTCGCCAGAGAGTCAGGGGACTTTTGGAAAAAAGCGGCGCAGGAGTATCCGCGATCACGAAGGCGCACAGTGGGCCAGGATGAATCCAAAGTGCGCCAAAATTCACATTTGATGAATGTGTCTTTTTCAACGTTTCAAATGTTTTTCGTAAAGCTAACATTCCGACGAATAGTTTCTGACATGATCTTTCTTTGGAACATTTTTAATATTGATAAATGGCTTTTGTAAACAGCGGTAAAACGCGTTTTTTAAGCTAAAACGCCGAAAATGACCAAATTTGCTTAAATTTAGATTTAGCATATTTTCGAGAAAATAATCTGGCTGAAAATACGTATGCTTTTTTGTAAATTAACTATTTTAACATAATATTGGGTTGCAAACATACAAGTAAAATACCTGCCATGGCTAATCTCTGTTTAAAGTAGTAAAAATATATGGAAAAAGGAAATTTTATGTACTCAAGGGCAAAAGTTTATATTCCCGCCTTTAATTATATACCGGGATTCTTTCCAGCTTCTAAGCTTTACGTTGGTACCAAATTCAGATGCCACCATCTGCCCCTTTTCGATATATAGCCACTTTTCCACGCCCTATATCTACAGATTTGGGCACATTTTCCTCTTCTAAGCCGCCGCAGCGGCTTACATCAAAAGATTTTATCCGATCGCGTAATTATATGTACGTATACGTAAAGACCTATGTGTGCTTTACCTCACGTAACACAGTCATGCATGCATTGATCGATTCATTCGTGGGATTTGTATGAGTTGCGGTGTTGGAAACAGTTATTGTGAAGAGCTGCTACTTTAAACTCAGGTTTGATTTTATAATCAAATAGTGCCAAGCTGTACAATTACTGATTTTTTCTGCAAAGTTTGTGTTTAGCCGATTCGCTTAAAGTCAGAAAAAAAATGACGGCATCTGTATCAAGATTTGCCTACGTAGCAGGCTGTACGGTCTATTCCTTGTTCAGTCAAATCCCCAACAACTGAGGAGCATTCTGCTGGTGTAATCGCTGACATTCAACTGGCAAAAGAAAAGGCCATGACTTTTTATATGAGTACTATGGTATTGTTAAATCTGATGTACCAGAACACATTGATCAACTGACATCAAAGGGTGTACAAGACTTTCTATACAGTTTAAGAAAGAGATGTTCTAAAAGTAACCGTACGCTAGAAAAGTTTGTGAACTAAAACAGGGAGTGGCTTGACAGCAATTTATTAAATGAACAGTTACTTCTCGAACGGTATGGACGATGATGTTCCTTCAACCACCAGATACATCACAGCCCTTAAACGCAGGACGTATGGAAAGCGGTTTTAAAATTTAATCAGGAATTTTAGATATCTCGAATTAATTTCAGATATCTCAAATTATGCACTATTTTAGATAATTATCTGAAATACAATTTAAGATATCTAAAATTCATTTCGAGATATCTTAAATAGAATTCGAGATATCTTAAATTGAATTCAAGATATCTGAAATAGAATTCGAGATATCTTAAATTGAATTCGAGATATCTCAAATAGAATTCGAGATATCTAAAATAGAATTCGAGATATCTGAAATAGAATTCGAGATATCTAAAACAGAATTCGAGATATCTAAAACAGAATTTTAGATATCTGAAATTGAATTCGAGATATCTAAAATTCAATTCGAGATATCTAAAATAGATTTCGAGATATCTGAAACTGAATTCAAGATATCTAAAATAGAATTCAAGATATCTGGAATAGAATTCGAGATATCTAAAATTGAATTCGAGATATCTGAAACAGAATTCGAGATATCTAAAATTGAGTTAAAGATATCTTAAATAGAATTAGAGATATCTAAAATTGAATTCGAGATATCTGAATTGGAATTTTAGATATCTGAAATTCGTGATTATTTCGGGATATCTGCAATTATTTTAAGATATCTAAAATTCATTTCGAGATATCTGAAATTAAATTTGAGATATCTAAAATTAATTCAAGATATCTAAAATTCCTGATTAAATGTTAAAACGGCTTTCCATAAGGACGTCCCTCAAAGGATTGGGAATCGCTTTCAAATAGATCACGACAAAGACAAGCAACCGAACTGTTAAGCCAAAAGAAGCCACCTGACATTCTTTATGCTGCACCACAAGGATTTTGCAGAAAACCCCTAACCTTAAGTATATGTTCTCAAGTTTGCTATGATATCACCTTCGCGACCTACTAGGATGAGGAAGCTCATTTATCAGCCAAGCAAACAACAAGAGCCTTTCACAAGCGACGAGACATTGTCACTTCTATAGTGGAAACAGATATGACCAAACGATAATATCAAAATGTTAGGACCTCTGCAAAACGAAAGCGTGCAAACATCTATCCACCATATAATGGAAAGCAAAAACGAAATGCTACCCAGAAAACATCTCGGTCTCGGAAAATTCTGCAAAAGTACCTCTGCAGAGCCTTCTCGATCATACAGCGCTCTAGATAACCGAGGAACAAAAGGAAAAAATATTAAAGGTGTTGTTGAGAACCTTGAGGAAGACGAACAATTATCATGTACACTTTTACTTGCAAGTGGGGGTTTGATGGCTCATCAGGGCAAAGAAAATATAAATAAAAGTTTAGCGCAACAGACACATCGGATGATAGCATGTTTTGCACTACCCTTGTTTCACTAGTTAAGGTATAAGGACCATATTTAGTGGCATAACCCCGTCCCATCTTCAGCAAGGTTTTTTTTTTATTTCTTTTCATTATTTTATTATTTATAAATTCCTGGTAACAAAATTTGAGTTTCAAAAGCGATAGTAATTTTTAACAGTCATGTTGCGTGAGTAGGCTATTGATCGACTCTTTACAGATAGTTTGATGACATCACTGAAACTTTTAAATACTTTCATTCAATTCTCTTGGTCCAGGAAACCCTTACAGTTTTCACAAACATGATTCACCCATCGTTTTCAATTAATATTTTACTCCATCAAATAAAAAACAGTATTTGGACGACACCAAAGAAAGTTAAAAAAAAAAACTAAAGTTCAATTCTATGGATCCACAAACCCCTTATATGTTTGAACTATCGATCTGATATGAATCTACCTATGTTTTTCAATAATATTTGACTCCACCGATCAGAAAACAGTATTTTAGTGACGTCACAGAAAGTTAAAAATACTTTTATTCAATTCTATGGGTCGGCAAACCCCTTATGGGTTTGAATTATGAACCTGATATGTAACTACCTGTGTTTTTCAATGAATATTTGATTCCACCAATCAAAAAAAAATTATTTTGATGACGTCATAGAGATTTGAAAATGCTTCTATTGAATTCTACCGGTCCAAAAACCCCTATAACGATCAAATAGCTATGTTGTCTTGCTTCTGCGGCGACTTTTTAATTTCGGCGCACTTTCACATCTCCCTGGCCCACTGTGCGGCAGAGCTCCCAGGTGGGACTTGTTCTATTCAGCCAGTCTAGAACGGGACCACTGTCGGGTGGGTCAGTTAAGTCAAAGTTTGTCCCTTGGGGACGTTGTTACTCCTTCAGGGTGCAGAACTCCTTCGGGAGTATTGTTTGGTTTTCGCCCCAGGCTCTTCGCCAGAGATTCAGGGGACTTTTGAAAAAAAAAAACTGTCATGGGATGGAAACCCTGGGGGTATCGTTTGCATTTGGTTTTCTCCCCTGGCTCTTCGCCAGAGAGTCTGAGAGTTGAGGGGACTTTTGAAAAAAGAGGTTATCTCTAGTGAATCTTTGATTGCATAGCACTAAGTAAATAAAGATTGCATGTAGTACACCTTGCATCTCCTGTGTTAGTCTTGCTTTGCCTGTCTCCCTGTGTTATTACGTAACAACATATTTGCATTAACTTCCGCTAAATTGTATGACGGTATTGTACATATTACCGTACATCACAGACTGAAAACCACGTGACGACTTAGATTGGATTGAAGCTTTCTAGTAACTAAATAAAAATCTGCTGACGAAGGATAAACTGACATCCGCATGCAGGAATAAGAATGAGACAAACGGGTGTGGCAGGTTAGTGTAAGCCCTGAGTGTAGCTACCCCAGACCTGATCACCCCTGGGGACAATCTAGTTCAGAGTAAATCATTCTCCGGTGATCTATCTACCTCTGAGCAGAATCCCCCAGAACAATCTACCCAAGTGTTTACTCGAGACTAAATTAATGCAAGACTAAGTCTACCGTGTACAACAAGCAAAACGCTAATTTATAACAAAATATCCCACCAGTATAATTTCAACTTTCCACATAAATTGATCAAACCCAATTTTTCCAGGTTTCCTCATATTTTAAAACTTGACCGCACAGACAAAGAGAATAGTTACATTTGAAAGATTCGAAGAATCGTTGTCGGCAAAAGATAGATCTTTACCTGGGAATCGGGTACCTCTGGCTTCTCTTACTCCCCCTCACCTCTCTCATCCCCCTCTAAATTGGAGGAGCTTTAACCCTTACATTTTTTTCATAGGTATGTCGATTTCGGTGACAGAATCTAATGATCTGTCCATACATTGATGCTATTCAAATTCCATTAATGCACCCTCCTCAAAAAAGCAAGAGGCTGCTGTGGGTGCATAAAAAGAATAAAGAAGGGCCTGCTGTTTGGAGAAATATTTTAGCCAACCAACAAAATAAGGAAGAGTTATAAGAAAGTCTTCTATTAAGAACACGTAGAAATAACAATTGTTTAGTTTATCAATATTGGGCCAGATTACCACTTGGGCTCATGACCATACACAAGATTTTCTGGATGAACACTGGCCATTTTCTCTTCAAGTGATGAAATGATAGCTGAGGGCGGTGTTTTATTCACTCTAAAATTTTGTTTTAGGGACTGCCATTTCGCGTCCCGTATAATTATGACAGACAAAAGTGTACCCCAGTATTTTGTTACTGGAGGGGGGGACGAAGCTTCCTTGTTCTGCACCATTCAATACTCGTTATATAAAGCCTGACACTTTCTCATGAACCGAGAAACTAAAATTCTACCATATATGTACCAGTGTAATAGTTTTCACAACATATATAGTCTAAGTTTTAGTCATTGCCTGAGTAAATATTTGTGGGTTTATTTTTCTCAAAGTAGGTAAATCTAGTGGCTAGCGTCGAAGAACTGACAGGAGATGAGACGGAAGGGGGTGCTATGTCTCACACTCAAAATATCAGTAAGCATTGTTATTGTTGACAAAGAATGGAAGGGACGAAATGTGGTCCGTCCAAAACCAAATTACTAGGGGATCATGTCCTCATCCCCCTCCCCACTTTCGTCTCTCTTGGTCCGAAGAAATGTATTCCATAGTAAAAATAAGGCTTGCGAAGTACTTATCTTGCATGAATTGAACATCTCAGAAATGTTGTGAAATGATTAAACAGAGCTATTTAGGAATTACGATAAAGGGCTACACTTATTTGAATTGGGGTGACCACATCTTCCCTTTAAAAATGTTCCCACTTTGCTGTCTATTTGTCTATAGTCAGATAGCATAAACACGTGGTTACTTGCACATGCAAAACGTATATCACCTAATAAACACTGCGGTTAGCTAGACCTACATCCCGACACGCCTCCATGTGTGCCTTCCCAACAGTCAAGCTACAAGGTGCACCAAATCCTTAAAGTTTTGTTTTGTAAGGTATCATATTTGTGTCTCGAGACATGCATATTATGACTGATATCATGTCTCCAGGTTAGGGTAGGGTTAGAGACATGAGGGAAGGTTTGGATTACAAGTCTCCTCACTTATCATCATGCATTGTATCATGTTGAGGATTGGTGACATGGATCTACGAACATTGGTTATTCATTACCACAGATCTATAATATGATTGGTTACTTGTTAACACCACATTGTAACTAGAAATTTGTAAACAAGTGCGTCCCAGCTCTGAGACAATGCAATCAGTTCTGTGAGGAAAAGCCTACATAGCCAGCCAGACATAATCATTTAACATCATAATAAGAACTGAACTACAGCATACAAAGTAACAGACTTGTCTCAGGGTTATAGGGAAAATGAAACATGCAGCTAAAATTTAAACACCTTCATACATGATGGACGGTGTTCAAATTTGTTGGGAAAGCGGTCCACAACATAATATTTTTATCCATTAGCACCGTTATACTTTTTATGATGAGGCACTCCATCCTCGTGGCTTGTACAGTAATTACTGATCTGTGCTTTAGTTTCTTAGCATGTGATACAGAAACTGTTAATGGTAACATACTGAAAATGGTCTTCCACTATGTACAATAATTACTGTACATGCTATGAGAATTGCCTGACACAGCGGTCTTATTCTACGGTAATCCTGGTCGTTTACAACACGTTAATTGCAATTATCGGACTAATAATTATTACTGAATTTGATACGTATTTGAAAAGTAAAAATGCATAATACAAAACCATATATAGAGGGAACTAATGCAGGTAATCGCTAGGGGAGAAGAGGCGGGGGTTAGGGGTTGTGAAACCCCAGTGCAAATGTCGCAAGTTGGTCTCAAAGGAAACCTTTATTCGGTCTCCAAGGGAAGTAAAAGAAAAAGAAATGTGAAGGAAATTCAGCATAAATGTGACATGTTTGTAATGAAAAAATAAGTTAAACATAACACAGTGACTTCAAAGATGCGATGCATGGTTATCTTATTAATACTTAATGCGGGACAGGTTGCGTGGAAGTATCGCTGCAAAGCCCTATTTAACCTCTACCATCATTTAGCCTCCCACCCACAGGTGCCCTGCTTATCAACGTGAACTTGAAACAACCGTTATTCTGAATGAAATTAAATTAAATAATAAAAAATACCTGCGTGCCTTTAAAAGAATAGATACATCTTTTTTTAATTTCTTATTTTTCGGTCTGCTTAGTGCGTTTCCGATGTCATTTGAAAGTAGTTAATGTTTTATTCTAATTTTCAAGATTTTATAATAACAGAATAATGTAAACTGATGTAAACAACTATCTACAAACAATGGGTTTCGACCCAATGTCTCGAATTTGAAAGCTAGTCAGATGATCGCGGATGTTTCAGAGACCTGGAAAAACAAAATATTTGCAATTTCTTCTCCCAAATTGACATAGCAAGCAACCAAGCAAACGCAATAAGATTTTTCATTCATAAACAGCAGCTTCAGTTAACGTGCTCCTTGATGGCGTGTATAAAGT
This sequence comes from Holothuria leucospilota, assembly GCA_029531755.1. Classification (NCBI taxonomy): domain Eukaryota; kingdom Metazoa; phylum Echinodermata; class Holothuroidea; order Aspidochirotida; family Holothuriidae; genus Holothuria; species Holothuria leucospilota. The sequence goes on from JAIZAY010000118.1 coordinate 14,626, forward strand.
TGTTTAAATATTTCATTTACTGTCCTTATTATTCAATTATTTCGTTGTACTTCGCTGCCTATTCTTCATTGTATACATTTCCTCTTGCAATACCTATCATAATCGACGCATGCAATAAGGTATTAGTAGTGGTTTTGAATCGTATAAAGAGGGATATCACATAGCCCTCACCACTCTGTTTTCCCCAAATTTCGAACCACAGGCATAGATACACCTTCAATGCTTTTACAGGTAAGTGAATGTTTTGTTGTGGTGCTTGTGGGATCCAACATCCCCAAACTCATATTTTTTTTACAAACGGTATGTTTAGTGGGTCAAAACTTTTCTTTTTCCCAATTATTCTGTTATGATGTAGTCGTTTATTCTGGTGAAAATATTTATTTCTGGTGAAAATGGTGAAAAATTTTGTTCCCAATTTTAAATGAAAATGTCGGTACCTCCCTCTCCGTGAAATCGCACAAAGGACTTCTAAGTCTCAAATGTCAGGGGAGGTACTCCGCTTTTCATTCACCTTTGTGGTTCTTGTGTAAGTGCATGGAGCTATGTAATAGTTTCATAGTAAGTGCTCTCTCCTATAGCAAATGTGCTCTCCTTTCTCCAAATCATGACAAGTAGTGATTTTGAGGGAATGTAAGATATTTTAGGTCATGGCTGGATGCCGGGGATTTTCATTTATTTATACTAGTCCACATGGTTGCCGGCAGCAGATGTAAAATACCACTAAAATGCTTTAAAACGTCATTCATTCCGTGCACTGAACCTATATGCTAGCCGTGTTACTTATCTTATTATTCCTTCTTGTATCATGGTACATTGAGTGGAATAATCACTGCACAGCCCTATATGCAATCCCTGAAATTTACTATTCTATCAGCCTTCCCGTCCGAGTTTGAACATTTCTAAGGGAGAAATGTCGAGTTTTGATTGTTAATGTTAACTGCAATTCCAGTTAGTGTCATTGAAGCTTATATGTTTCATTCTAATGCCAGCAATTTTGCTTAAAACCTCAGAGCTTCCAGGGGTTTTCCCCTTGGTCCCTACCAGAGGAATCTAGCTCGCAATCAAAAAGTTTTTAGTCAATGGTCCCTGCAAAATTGTGGTATAAACCTACCACTATAATTTCTAAACACTCACTGTAAAAACAGTGTTTAGGAATTAAACACTTTTCTAAACACTTTTTTGCCCCCCCCCCACTTTTGAAACACGTTTACACTCTAAACATGTTTAGGAATTAAACACATAATGTTTAGGAATTAAACACATAATGTTTAGGAATTAAACATGTGTGTTTAGGAATTAAACATGTTTCCAAAGTGGGGGCAAAAATTGTGTTTAATACCTAAACACGTTTTTTAGAGTGATGCTTTCACGAGTTATTACAACTTCGAATTTTGCCGTTTATACCATTCTAAAACAGGTTCCAAAATTCGTTCTGTGTGGCAGTACATTGTATTCCTCCACTTGGTTAAAAAAATCGCGACGTACACTCTTAAAAAGTTGGGTAAAATTTTTTGGGCAATGAAGAGGTTGGTTAAAGTTTTCCCAATGTTGGGCAAGAGAACCAAGAACTTATTGACCAACAGTTGGTAAAATGATTTATGTGAATTCCTTTACCCAACGCTGGTTAAACGTACCGCCAACTAATTCTTTTAATAACAGGTATTTCTAAATTTATACATTCACAGTAATTTTTTTGCAAAACGTTCACTTATACTGTGGGAATTTTTACTAAGACAATTTGAGAAAAGTATCCGTTTTTATGCTGTGAAATTCTATTGGAACACCGGGTAAGGTTTACATACCTTTCATAAGAATGGCGCATTCCAAATTTTTCAAAGAAAATTTGTGATTTTCAAAATATGCAGGTCTATTTGAAATAAATTGAAGCTAGCAATGGTGAATTCTTGCAGCATATCATGTTTCTCAGTTGCACAATACAACATAAAGAAGGAAAAATTGAAATATCATGAAGAAAATTGCATTATTAATTGTTAATAATAACAAACAAGTGTCACTGGATATATATAATAGCCAAACCAAACTAATCAACTATAAATGAACTCCCAATTAAAATCCTACTACTTTTGAGAGTGGCCAGCATTAGCAATGCCGGTAGCTTTCAAAACTTTTAGAAGGTAACTTCTCTGAAATATTCCAGTGTGGGTTCTTAAAATAAGAAGTTAATTATTCATCAATAGGTAAATTATTGAGAAACGTACCCATCTTTTGGGGATAATTTAACCAATAAATGGTAATATTTTGCCCAACTAGCCAGTTGGGTAATTTTCAGATTACTACGTATTGGGTAAAATAAATGACCAACAGTTGGTAAAGCATTTACCCAACCGAAGTTGGTCAATATTTGACCAACAGTTGGTTGGACACATAACTGCCCAGTGTTGGTCAAAAGTTGGTCAAAAAATTTACCCAACTTTTTTAGAGTGTACATGGAATTAAGTGACGAGGATGAAATTTCGTCGGGAATGTCTTCGATTTGTTACGTAAAGTCAGTGACAGTTTGCAAGCCTACAGCCCCCCAAAATTTTCAGAGGTTATGTTATGCTATATTTGCGTGTACTGAGAAAAACAAAACTGCCCAATACACTTGTACACATCTTGGTCCAGTGGATTTAGTTTGTCAAGGGAAACTGTCGTCTGTGTCTCGAAATCACATATTCGGTTCACGATTTCATACAATGGAAGTTGGGTCAGATAAGTAACATAAGTAACATCTATGATAGTATGTACGTACATGTAAATCAAGTTAACGGATTAATCATCTGTTGGAAGTTCAAAACGAGTCATTTCGTCGCTGATCTCGTCAAGCTATACTAGCAGTCCTTTTAAGTCAAATCTACAGGCCGAATCGTCATTCCCATTAATGTGAACAGGTCCAGTTGCTCGTATCTCTCAGTAACGTTCTTCCAAATAAACAAAAATATATGCCCGTATATACGTTACATCTATGTCATGGTCAGGGGCGGTGCCACGCAGGGGGAAGGGAGGCCTATGCCCCCAGTAATTTGCAGGAAAAGAGAAAAAGAGTAGGAAAAGAAGACGGAAAGGAGAAGAAAAGAGGAGGGCGGGGTAGGCCTATACCTGATCCATATAGTTAATCCAGAGCTACCAAGAGGCCATATTCCGGTTTCTACCAGCCTTTAGATACGATTTTATAATGCACAAATGAAGCAAGGCAAATTTTCTTAATAGTTCGAGAATATTTCTGTGGACTCCACGCACGTATTTTTGCGTGAAAACTTTCCCCGACTAGAAGGCAGTAATGTGTCCAAAAGGGGACTTCAGGAGGTTTGTTGATACATACCCTTAAACACAAAAGGCTCCTCTTTCACCTAACCAAAAATATTAAGAATGTTTTGAAGCCATATGATCGGGCCCAAAAATATCCCAAAGACAACACCATTTTTGCATCTTAGCAACCTTCAAGTAACCAAAATTTCTCAGAAGGGGAGGGGGACCACTCCCCTTAGACCTATCCTCTAGAACAGCCCTCTTTTACCCAACCAAAAATTAGAATTCACGAAGTTATGAACATTTTCCAGCCATATATCAGTCAAAACTGTCCCGAAGAAGGCACCATTTTGCATCTTAGCAACCTTAAAGTAACCAAAATTTCTCATAGGAGAGGGGAACACCCCTCCCTTTAGACCTCTCCCCTAGGACCGCCCTCTTTCCCCCAACCAAAAATTAGAATTCACAAAATTATGAACATTTTCCAGCTATATATGTCAGTCAAAAAATAACCCAAAGACCGCACCATTTTGTATCTTAGCAACCTTAAATTAGCAAAAATTTCTCAAAGGGAGGGGAACACCCTTCCCCTTAGACCTCTTTCCTAAGAAGGCCCTCTTTCCCCAACCAAAAATTGGAATTCACAAAGTTATGAACATTTTCCAGTAATATAGTCAAAAAATTACCCAAAGAACGCACCATTTTGAATCTTAGCAACCTTGAATTAGCAAAAATTTCTCAGAGGAAGGGGATACCCCTCCCCTTAGACCCCTCCCCCACGACGGCGATCACTCAACACATGTCCCCTATCAAAATAACCTTGAGCCGTCCCTGGTTATGGTACTGTGTTTATTATCATTGGTTCCAGCGTGCGCTTGGCCGATTTACATATTTGAGTGAAAATTTTATGATTCTTCCGTTTCAAGCCCCTCCTAAGCCCCCCCCCCCCAAAGTCTCGATCTAGAACCGCGCCTGCCCACCACATTTATGGCTGCCCACCACTGCTTCCTACGCCTTTGATCCTCCATTCAGAAAAGAAGTCTGGTGGTATGAGCAATCTTGTACCTTGACAAACGAATTCTTTAATACTTTTCTCTTCTCATAAATATTCCTTCACACGCTAGTCGGAATTAAAATGGAGAGTATGTTACACTACACTGAAACAAGACTAAAAACCACGAGCTACTGTAGCTGTAACAGTTGAAGTGTGATTTAGCCCTCGAAATAGACGAAGCTCGCCCGAATAGTGGACCCGATGTAGCAACATGAATAGAACTGGCCAAGGCGAAATGTTAGAACAAATGTATCTGAGTGAGACGAAAGTCTAGCCACACAGATGGCAGATGATAAGAGACTGGAAACATTCATAATTAAGCCTGTTCAGAGTTGTTATTGCACATGTGCAGTCTCTTCAGGGCGTGGGTCATATGGGTACAGAGCGCGATCATAAGCCGAGCGCTACGCATATGTTTGCACATTGTGTGCTTTGCGTTGCTATCGGAGCGTCCACGAACTGGAAGACCTGATACCCCATAACCCTTGACCTTTAGAATTCAACGGTGTCTCTGAACTGGCTTATTGCTAACGCGCTATTAATAAAACTAACCTTCCATAGGTACAGGCTGTATGCATGGTAGCCGATGGGTCACAGGTAAGGAACTGGCAGCAAGGGAGGCGATTGCGGGGGGGGGGGGGGGGGGGGGATGGGATAGAGGACATGCCCCAATAATTTGGTTGGGCGGACCACCTTTCGCCCCCTCCACACGATATTTGGTCAACGACTATAACATTTGATAATATTGGGATTATTAAGGCATAGTCCCCTCCGATAATTTGGTCCAGAGGGACGGAATATCTATAATATTTTGGTAAATAGTAACCTTCTGATGACGTAAAAGTGATATAAAACGATTTTCCCGCACGTGCATATTAATCAGAGTCCATATTTTGTGAATAATAGGACAGTCTAGACATATGTACATTCCCTCTATACACCTTTGTTTAATCTTCATGTAGTTAACTGCAAGTAGTCAACTGCATTGCTTTTTTTTAAATTGGTGTAGTCCATGTGAGACATAACCCCCCCCCCCCCATGGGTTAGGAGGAAGGTACCTTTAGTATTTCGGCAAAATCTGCAATATTTGCTACTTTTTGCTTCTATAGGTTTAGTTCTAAGTCATGATCTCCGGCGTTTTTGTTGTGGGGGTCCCTTTCATCTCACTATTGTTTTCTTTTGTCAACGACCGTACTAAATATTTAGCTCTATTAAGCTCTATTTAGATCTATGAATGTTAAATCTTCTGGGCTCCTCGGGGTAGTTTTTGTCACAGGTCCTGGTAATAACTACCACACTGAGTCCCTGTTAGACACGTACGGCAAATGTTACGTTCAACTTCATATTCAGGGTTCTCAAATTTAGGCACTTAATTCTGATATTCCCCTGCAATCCTGCGAATTGCACCTGCTCTCTTAAAGCTATCTAATCCATAGGATAGGAGTACAAACCGGGATCTTGTCAAAAAACTGGCTCGATTTGATTCAGGATTGCGGTCAAGCAACGTTCAGCCCCCAGTCAAAATCAGCTTCCTACGCCTATAAATGTTTCACTATGTAGTGTCGTACTTATTTCAAATATTGCGTGGATATGGTGCTATAACTGTTTTTTTTTTTTTTTTGTCTTTTTTTACTTTTTTGTTTCAATCCCATTTATTTGATACAGCAAACGGACTGACAGCAAATCTACAGTAAGGTCCTCAAGGGAAACCTCAATTTTGTCCTTCATCTTCATATTCAATTCTGCAACCCAAAGGGGTTCTGGGTAATTTTGATAGAATACTTGTTAGCGCAATCCGAGAGCCAGTGCTGCTGATACCTAAGATCAATGTTAAGGAAAACGTGAGAAAATTTCGAAAGATAACTTTCAATCCACAGAGCCCTCATTACATTAAATATCTCCATTCAACACACTTTATTCTCTAAAGTAGTGCCCAGCTTTTAGTTTGATATCTTTTTAAAACACGTGAAGCTACTTGTCTCAAGCACGTTGCACCTCTGCACTTCATTAAAATATCTGTATTTTTTTTTTTTGTTTAATACGGGCCTCTAGGGTCTTCCCCCTACCATGACATTACCTAGTGGATCACAACATAGGCTTACATTAGTCCTATAATCTTGCACAATGTTGTATTTACGTACATAAATATTCTTCAAGATGCGAATTTTCTGTGCCATCACGAGCAAGTGGACAACGTTGTTATTTCATTATCAAGAACGTTCTTTTTATTTCTTTAATCCTCTGTGTAAACCATACACATAAGGAAGTTGTGAGGGACAGCTCCCTGCCCATTCAAGAAGCTGTTGGAAGTAAAACTGCATGGTAGAAGTTTGGCTGTTACTAACTTCTAAATTTATAAAATTCTATCCTTCTTGTCTTAAAAAAGAAAGAACAGGAGTTCTGTGCACTTATACAAACACAACTTAAGTAGGTTCACTATAATAGAAAGGGGGTCATTCCAAAAATCGGTGACAAAAATTCGGAATCAGTGGTGCTACGAAAATTGGTGCTGTGAAAGTTGGCAATCCTAGCCGTACAAACAATTACCCCAATTACTGAGTTTGTAGTCTGGATTTATGTTATCTTGCTTTTTTCCCGCACTTTCAATAATCCAGTGTTTCACAGCTTTTAATATACGTAGGAAGCTAGGGGAGGGGGAAGTACACCTCCACCCTCTTACTCTTCGAGGATGAAATCCTGTATTTGTTCTCTCTGTAAAATTAATCAAACTTTTTGAATAAAATTTTTACATTTCCTTTAAATATACTTCCAAACCTGCAAAAAAAGTAGCATCAAATTGCACTTATGGACCCCCATAAACCACAAACCCCCACAAAAAACAACACGGAGGGGGATATCCCTTTTTGTGGTATTTCAGTATTCTGCAGTACCATTTGAATATAGTTAAATGATTCATTATAATGGCTGCAATTTAATAGCTACCACAGAACTTTTGTGTTTCTCCCACCGAGGGTTCTACGGAGGGCATCTGGTCCCATGTCCGTAGGGTAGCACTTCACACTTGCAATGTGCTTTACGCCTTACGTAATGGTATTCCCCGTGGAAACTTTTGCTCCTCTAGTGTCCCCACTCACATATTTTAATAAGTCTGAGTACTCCAGTCGAAAACACAGACTATTGACACATTACGGACTAGTCGTTTCACAATTGTTCATTCGTTGTGTAATGCGATTCTCTCTTACTTTAGTTAACCAACGTTACTCTTCTAGAACACGTGGTTCAACATCGTTTTGTAATTACTTCGTTAGGGATGGCGGGGATTTTTCCAGGGAGGGGGGTAAATAAGAAGTATTTATTTCCTCAAAATGACACACCTGCATTGAAACATATTTCAAGGCTACTGTAGTAAAACTAAAATGTGTTAAAAAGGGTGGGTCCCTCATGCTATACCTTCCTGTTCACAGTAAATGTAGTCACCCACACTTATGATTTATAACGTATAGATGAGACGAGAAATTGAAGGGGCATCAAACCAGGAATCCGGATCACTAATTTGATTAAACGAGGTGCATTGTTAAGATCCTGGTTAAGCTGATCATAATTGATCCGGATTCCTAATCTGTGCCCTTCTGATCAGGACGAGTTTTAGCAAGTGCACCCTCATATTTCGTAATTTATGAAATGGCTCTCTTTAATTATGTGAATATATTTTAGGCATTAAATTGTAAAGGCCGTGGAGACATTCCCTTAGTTTATTTGAATTATCTAATATTTATGTTGAAAAACGTCTTGAAAAATACTGGTTACATTTCGACTTCAACCCGTGCATTGCTGATGCTAACTTGTGCAACTCGAAAATTAACTCATAATATCGGCATATTGATACGGCGCCCTCACTCCAGGATTATAACAGTTGCAAATAAAAGCTACAATTGACAAAAAAGTTTCTAGAATGTTGTAAGGGTTTATGTAATGCACTACAGTGTGGTCTGCAGGTAAAGATCGTAACTGTGCAGGGCATTCGCCCAGGCACGAACAGGCAAGAAGCAATTAATGATCCGCACAAACTATCATTTAGAAAAGTGCATCGGTCTATTGGAAGGACCAGTGTTATACCGTGGCAGCCGAATTTTATAAAGTCCTCTTCTTTTATAAATATTTTCTTTACACGCTAGTCCCTAGTTTCGTTTGACTTAAAAAGAGAGTATATAAAACATTGAACCCAAACTTGACACCACCAGCTACAGCAAAAGAAAAAAAAATAGTGTAGGATGCGCCAAGAGACGAATGTTTATGACAAGCCTCGTTACGAATAAATGACTAGTTGATCCTATGTTACAGCAAAAATAAATGATCACAGGCTAAATGCTGACACTCACAGAAAAGTAAGGGTAGTATGGACCGGTGCAATACGCATTCAAAGAAACTTATTCGTAGTAGGGACAATGTTTTATCTTAGAAGACGAACAAATGTTTTATCGGGTCTTTGCTCCTTTCAGGGACCTGGTCTCCCTCCTCCCAAAAGTATTTACGAGTAACTAGCTTTCTGCTGGCTCCTTTGGTATAAAGATATCGAATCGGAAAGCAGCCTCTGAAGTTAACTGCAGTAGAAAGTCTGCCACCCAGGGAACTGATTTGCAAAGTAAACCACCTGCGGAACCGGTTTTCAACTTATTTAATGATGTTAGTATCTGAGTGATGCACTATAAAAAAGGTCTGATCAGAGGGGCACCGAACAGGAATCTGGTCAAAAATTTGACTAGATCCGATTCAAAAATGAATCAATTCTGATCACTTCTGAACCAATTCTAGTCAAATAGTTGTCCAGATTTCTGTTTGGTGCCCCTCTGATCAGATTCTGTTCAAATTTGACCACACCTTTTTTTAGAGTGTGCATTATTCTAGCTATATAACCTTCATGGTGGCCGATTAGTCTAAAGTAATATATTTTCAATACCAAAATGTGCTCTACGAACAAGCACTACTATATTATGCAATAGAGGCAGAACATCTCTTTTTATTAGAAAATGTACGTTCTAATAAACTTTTGATGGATTTCTGAGCAAAAGTGCCCCTCCCTTCTTGTCTCTGAAATAAAAGTCCATTAGTTCCGCGCACTGACACGCATGCAGCATAAGTTCACTACAAGACGTCACTGGGGTCTTCACCCAACCTTGTGAAATATGTGAACAACGCAGAAATATATGAGAAATACGATGCTACTGCAAGCAACTCTTAATGAAGTTAAAAATCAGAAATCTGTCGAATTTCATAGGAGTATTCTATTCCCAGATATCTTGACCATGTTTGAATAAAGTACAATTTTCAGGTATTTTCAGTCTCGAGTCAAGATTTTAACGACTCGGACTAGTGACTCGGACTCCGTCGGAAGGCAAGGACTCGGTCTCGTGCAGTTCAAACTCGTGACTCGTCCCTCGTCACATAGATTTACCTTGTCTTCTGCATGTTCAATACAACTCCACACGGTATCTACGTCTTTGCAATATGCGCTGTATAGTGTATATGATATTCTTAAAAGTCCTACTTTAAAAACGTACATAATCTCGCTGGTGGCCCAAATGTTAAATCTGGAAGATTTCATGGGCCACAGTCAAACGCGTATCCACGATTTAGCCTTTAGGCCTCATTTTGAAATGGTAGACGTCTACCTGAATGTGTGGTGTCTAGGGGTCCGTCAAAAAGCCCCGGGTTTAGAGCAGTACCGAATGGACTAAAAAGGGCGTAGGCCGGAAGCTCTGAGGGTAATTACATAAAGCGGACATAAACCTGAACAGTTATCTACGCTTTCTGTAATTGGCATTGAATGTGCATTCAATCGATGATAACAAAGAATCACAATTTGACCCAATTTAAGCCTCAACAGAGCAAGCAACAAATACAATCATATCAGATTAAGTGGCACAAATCTTTTTTGAAAAGTGTATGGCTGGGGAGAAGGTGGCTTGGCGTGACTTTATCTGGGAGGAGCGTCACTATCTGTTGGCTGGTATAGCGTCACAAGAATATTTTTTGGAAAGAAAAAAAAAAAAAAAACTCCCAGATTGCCGTGAGTGGCAAGTAGAACCGGGCTGCAAAAGTTGTATCTCGATACCAATTATTCTGAAATATCATTATTTAGAAGTACACAGTTCAAATAAGAAAAGGCAAATAATATTCGGCCTATATGTTTATCAAAGGGCATATGGTCTCCGGATTTAGTAAGTACATTTCAACTGGCCTGCCTAGCTCCTCCTCACCACCTTTGGATTACATACGTCAAACTATATGGCCGGTCTATTTGACTGCAGTGAGCATATGAGTGGGTGGGTGAGTGGGTGGGGGTGGGGGAATTATTGGGGGGTATTATGGTACGGTTTGCAAGTATGAAAGTAGCACAGGGATTGTTGATGGTAAGTAGAAATCGAAATTCAAGGTGGGTTTGAAGTCAGAGAATTCCAACGGCCGTAATCCATACAAATTAATCTTTGCACTTCAATTTAACCAAGCTATAGCCAGACATCTCACTTTTAGCGCACCGATTTTGCTTTCAAAACTGATTTGTCAGGTTATGGCACAATTGTTTTGCTGGTGAATTTGTATGCCTAAACGCGCCGTCTTCACAAGCGGTTGGTACTAGTCACCCTTGGGAGCGGAAACGGTTGCAGAAATGAGGCACATTCGAAAGGAAAGCGCTCTCAACGGTACATCGACCTGTGCAGGACCCGCTGGGTCGGACACGGAACTGACATTTACTAAAAATTGTAGATATATTCCAATTCAAATTTAATGAGCAGAGCAATGAACGCAAGAACATTTTGATTGGGACATTATATTAATAGAATATATTAAAAGATTATCCTTTAACCATAAAGCACAAAGACTCAGTTATTCCTGCTGAAAAGGGTGATATACTGCACTGAGGTTCATCCCTCAAATTTATACTTCTTTTCTCTATCATGTTTCACAATGTTTCCACAATTTGGCCTCTGTTGACCTCATAAGACCTTTGAACCCACCATAAAGTGAATAAAAATGAAAAAAGAGCATTCCTTGTGTGGGTGTGTGTGGGGAAGGGGGGGGGGTTGCACCCGGACCGTCTGCTTGAGAAACCGAGTTGTAATCCACTATGCCATCAAGGACCTCGTTCAGCGTACGGTATTTCTAATCATGCTATAGTCGCAACATCCTTTTCACGTGTTTCTAATTACGTAATTTAAATTAGTATTACTACTATAACAGTTATGCTTGTGAAGACTAAATGTTGTTCTCTGTAACTTTATCTTTGGAATGGTAAAAATGTTTAGCTCTAACTTTTCGTTGGTCACGAAACGCCGGGCACAATTTGGAGGTACCGTCCACCGTCTACTTAGTTTACGAGATTTTCTTAGTTGCACATCTGATGACCTCATATGACCTTCGACCTCCAACAAACTCACAGGGTTCCCTTTCTCCTAAAGTATCACATCTATATAACAAGTATGAAAAGGATCCGTCATCTTTGTTTTAAAATATCGTGTTTTTCAAGGTTTTCGGTTTTTTGACCTCTGACTACCTCAAATGACCTTTGACCTTTACTGAAAACAACATCGTTCTTCTTTTAATATGATAAAGTTATATACTAAGTATGAAGATTGTCCATAACTGCTTTCTTTAGATATCGTATGTACAAGCAGTTTTTCAGAGTTTCGCATTTTCAACTCCGGTGACCTTAGATAACCTTTGATCTTCACCAAAATCAACTGGGTTTATTTTTTGAAGGTAACGCATCCACATATCAAGTGTAAAAAGCATCCATGTTTCCTACCTAGAGATATCGTGTTTACAAGGTTTTTCGGTTTTGATCTCGTGACTTCACATGACCTTTAGCCTAAACCAAAAACAATAGGGATCTTCTTCTTAATATAATAATTCCATATCCCAAGTATGAAAATTATACATTGCTATCAAATCCATCGTTGCTATCGCATGCACTGATGCACACACAATCTCCCGCGTGATTGTATAGATTCCTTTTTCCTTAAAGAGGGATTTCCATCACCCCAAGTATGACTTTTACTTGGTGGTAAGCCCCGCCCATAATTGTCTTTTCTGCTTCTCCTTGTGCAGATACAAACATAGTTCACTGCTCAAGGCCACATCATGTTGAGCATAAAAGACCCCATGTGTAATCAATACATTCTCTGTGCATGCTGTGTAATATGAGCTGCTCTGTATCTTTTGAATTTTGTAACTCTGATGTCATTCAAAGAGTAGTCACCAACTGAGAATTTTGCTTACCCCCAACTAAAAGTCATACTTGGGGTGATGCAAATCCGTCTTTAAGCAAGGAATCAAAAATGGCAACCGTCCAACCTCCAGTCAAAGCTTTACCTTCTTTAGCAATTTTCCTAACACACCTTTTCGTCAATTCCTGCCCTTTCGCCAAATATGAAGTAAGAAAATAAACAAATTTAAAGCAGTACCATGTTTGGCATACATGCAATAACACCACATGACCAATAAAAGAAGAACAATCGCTCACTGGCATTCACACCCAGGGCCTGTATAATAAGACACAACACAGCAATACTGTTCAAAAGGCAGTGTAAAAGTTGGTTATTTGTAAATTCCTGTTCGTAGTGTACACTTTTCCATTAAAGTGGGACTCGCACTCGGGCTCCGACTTGGAGCTTGTGACTCGGACTCGGTCTTGAACTCGAATGCCAATGAATCGGTCTCGGACTCGCAATCGGCAGACTCGGACTCGGACTAGGAATCGGGGACTCGACTACAGCACTGGGAAAAAAGTACAGACTTGATACAGCAGAAACGAAAGTAGTTGGAAGAATTGATGGATAAGCTATTTCAAAGTCAGCCTGTACGTTCTTGTTTAAATGCAAAACTACCTTTTTTAAGTTTTAAGCTCCCACGTGTCAGCATGTTTTGGTGTTGATGACTGCTGGTCTATGTCGCAGAATAAAAGTCACGTGGTGGCTACGTTTGTGCTGTCTCGTTGTAGTAATTTACAAAACATTTGCTGCAGAAGAGTAAACCGGCGTGCGCATGGGCACAGTACGAGTCAGGGCGTGGGAACTGCAGCCCCTCCTCAAATTTTCGGGCACAAAAACCCCCAACCGAAAGTTAGTCTCGTACGCTTAGTAAGAAGAAGGGCATGTAGGGATAGGTATGCAGGAATAAAACAGGAATAAAACGGGTGCATAAAATGTTAGTTTGTCCCCCGAGTGCAGTTACCCTTTGAGTAGATCACTGGACTAAATACTTCAAAGTATATTATCCTCCGAAGATTTACTTCTGAGCAAATTCCGCCATCTCCGGAGGTCTTTACTGTTTATTAGCTTACAATAGTTTGTAAGCTTATGCGGCCGTATTCACCTTTTGGACACCTGTGACATCATCAAAACGTAAAATACATAAGAAATCTTCTTAAGGAAGGAATTTTCTCTTTACACCCTTAAGATATAGTAACATTACGACAGTATGTAAAATAGTGCCAAGTTTGTACTTATTTGTACATATTATGCAACTCTTCATACAACTTTTCATAGCATATTAGTAACAAATCAGTACAATATGTGACAACAAATACATAAAACAAAAAACTTATAGCGGATGTAGTGACCACAATCAAAACAAAATGTACCGTTCGGCAAACTGGGCCGCACTTCGTAGTCACCTAATTTTGGTCGCAGGTTTTGCGTCGAACACCACACACTTGACTCGATTTTGTTACACATTTCTTCTCATAATCAGACATTGGTTCCATAATCTGAAAATTCCTTTTGACACCTTCGACATCGACAAAAGAGAAAAACTCGTACATTAGGTATGACCGTAAAATCGAGCCCATTTCCATAAAATTGTTAAAATAGTACTACGAATTAGCACACATTTGTATCAAATTCAACAATTTGTACTGATCGCCAAACGATTATCCAAGGAGAGCTCAGAATCTGGCGTATTCTTTGTCACGTCCGAATAGTAGTATATATAAAAGAATATAAAACTGATCAGAGGGTGGGTGTTCTTTTTTCTTAATTTATCTAGGACTACAAGGGCTCCATAAGTTTTAAATTAGTAAGTATTCTCCATCTCGCCCTACCCCCTTTTCTGTCCTACTCTGGTACAGATCTATTTTTACGTCTTTCATAGGCTCTCATAGCTAATCCACCCTCTGTGTTTTTTGACAGTATTTTCCCCTCCCTGCCATAGTTACCAAGTCTCCTTACCACATGTACTATTCAATCTAAAAGAAAAAAAAAATAATGGCCAACTTAAGATTCAATTAGCTAACACTTCACTAAAGGGGCGAAAGCCCGAACAGTGACTTATTCCCCCGAACAAATCCGACATGTGACTATTGTAAGCCTAGGAGCCTATGGCTTTTGATTTTAAACTGATGCAAGACTGTAACTGTGACCGTGGAAAACAAGTAAAACGTTGAGCATAGTAAGGAGAATGTACCACCAGTTTTATCTCAACTATCAACAGCAACTGATGAAAACCTTGGTGATCATAAAAGATAGATCTACACTAAAGATTTCACACATTGTCCATACTGCTGTTTACTTTAAATTAATAAATTTACAAATCACTTGAAAATTCAATGATTTGTCTAATCAATTTCAATAACATAAACACCATTTCCAGTCGAGTTTAAACGTGTCTAACAGGTAAATACTAGTTTGACTTTAAAGCTAGTAGTCGACATATAATTGGCCACAAGATTGCGACATGACAAAATTGGTGTATGCCATCGTTTTGTTTATAACATTTGCGTGACAAGATCTTAGGCAAAAAAGAAATATTAGTTCGTTGTCATTTAAATATATTAAGATTTATGACCTTTTGGCCATTTTTGCAAGACATGCAGATGTGATTTGATCGTGGGGGGTCTTAGACTACTCTAGCTCGAATGACATCAGAGGCACCGCTGGACAAGGTCAACCTCCAGGTGCTTCATTGTTCTGATGTTTGTAGGTCAGAGGGGCAGGAAGACATATAAGAATACTTTGCCAAAAAGGGTGTGACCTGGGGACATTATTATTTGCACCTGGGTTTCTTAGGGTTGAACCCCTTGTGGCTAAGCGTGTGGCTTTAACAACATGTCAAGATGTAAGTCCTTGAAACTGGGTATACAGTACATAAAGGTGTATGTATGTCCCTCATAGAATGGGCTCACAGTAAGTCAAAATATGTGTTCTTCATCTAATGGTCTGCACAACTTATCAGTCAGTCAGCCAGTCAGTCAGTCAGTCAGTCAGTCAGTCAGTCAGTCAGTCAGTCAGTCAGTCTGTCTGTCTGTCTGTCTGTCTGTCTGTCTGTCTGTCTGTCTGTCTGTCTGTCTGTCTGTCTGTCTGTATGTATGTATGTATGTATGTATGTATGTATGTATGTATGTATGTATGTGTGTGTGTGTGTATTTAGCAGACGTCTGATTCATACATCGAAGATACAGAAATGTACTTGTGGTAGTAACACATTAAAGTGAAGCAGAAAACAATGACATCCAGCTTCAGGGCAAAATCACAAAGGAGTAAGAAATGTGGGTCATACTGGATATCCGAGAAGAAAGAATCCGACAGATCGGCAAATTGGCGATGGCTACGTACTGAAGAAGCCTGTAAAATTAGAATACAAAAATACATAGATGTGCCTCCCTCAGGTGACAGTGGACGACACAACCCCTTCCCCGGGCGAAACATTCTACCCAGCATCAACAAGCAATAATTAAATCCCTCCTGGCATTACATTTTCATTTGGCACATGTCTTTTAAATTTCTCTTCACCTGGACATCGACAGAGTAATGATCAATTTGCTCAGCTTTAGAAAATCCTGGATACACCCTTGGCTCAGATTTAAATGCATCCCTGCAAACTGCAAACTGTAAACTCCAGCCACTGAGAGGGAAGAGCAGAAAGCTACTCTTAACGGAGAATAAATGAATTATGTAGTTACGTTTAACTTTAGAACAGAGATCTGAACATGTAAAACAGAGTTTTTTCCTAAAATACCCGCCGGTGGACATCACAGTGGGAGGGGGAGGTAGCAGGTCTTTTGAGGCTGATCGGTTCCTACAGGGAATTCTGTTCTTCCTTTATAGCTACTTTTTCTCTGTTTTATCTACTCTTTCATATATTTCATTTATAAACCTCATGCAGTGACGTCAGTGTTTACTTGACAACTGAACTAGTAGCTCCTTCACTCTGGGGACACATGATTGCGTGACTAGTTAATGAAATTAAAACAGTTACTGATGCAGATGCTATGGAGTCGCAGGGTTTTACTGCTCACAAGACAAAGAAATTTACGTATAAAGTAAAAAGCTACACGAAGTAAAGGCACCGTAATACTAAATTGGAATGTGGCGTAAATGGTACACAAAACAACAGTTGTAGGTTAAAACAGCTGACCAGAAGTGATCAAAAATATGATATAGGATACACAGCAAAGAAAAATAAAACCTGCACAAGGTAAAACTTCTTCATGTTGCAACTGTTAATAAAAGGTCAAGTCTAAAATGCTTTGATCGCGTTCAAAATGTATGGAGAGGCTGTCTTTGCCCAGTGGCCCTTTGATGTCAAGTGCATGTTTATTGAATTCTCTTAGTTCACCAGTCACCTAATTGAGATTTTGTCACTTCCTTACTCTAAGGGCATTCCTCATATGAGAATTATACTGTGGAAGAACCTAAAATTTCACAAAATTAAATTAAGACATTCATCATCATTGGTGATTCTTTTTCAAATTATCTTATTATCTTATTTATATCAAGCCCTACACTCAGTGCAGCTCCTTAAAACAAGCAAAGCCAAGGATGCATGGTGTCAGGATTTTCCTTACAGGTTGGGGAGGGGGAAAGCTCTTCCAACGGGAACCAGCAACCCGAAGTCCCACCAAAGGTGACGCAAAAATTTTTGAGGGGAAATGGAAGAAAGAGGCTTCATTAGTTTTGGGGGGAAGAATTGCCAAAAAAATGAGATTTTATTGAGAAAATTATACCTCTGTCTTTTTGTAAATTGCAGGAAACTTTTAAGAATCATTTACTTGAGAAAATTTTATAAGTTTGGCTTTTTCATTCAAGAACTTTTTCTCTTTTTGAGCAGAATTGTGTAAAGGTGCTTTCACACCAAAAGCGTTTCGAGCGATGGCGATTCGAGAGTTCAACGCTCGGTCGTTTGGACGCTCGCTGGTGCTTTCACACCGCGAGCGAATACAAGCGAGTGAATACAAGCGAGCGAATGGAGCGTTTCATTTCACTTTCTCGGCTTGCTATGGGCTGCATTCACAATTGAACTAGCCGTCATCATGTACAGAGTAAAAAACAAGCGTGTGGCTGCATTCATCTTGTTGGATAATAGGCGCGTGAACCGACGACAGTGGGTGCACCACATCAACACTCGGAAGGAGCGATATGGAGAGTACAACCACCTCATGGAGGACTTGAGACAGGATCGACAAAAACTCAGAAAATCTTCAGTGCTGATTACCGGTATGTTCGTCTCCATTTTCACTTCCTTGCAGGTAGATCATAAATCCATACATACATAACCTACATACATGCACTATACCTGCCAAAACACATTGCAAAAGATGCACGTGTCACGTGTGGTTTTTGGCGCTCAGCGATTCGAGCGAAATAAATAGGTCAACATTATGCCGAGCGGGACGCTAGCTGTATTTTGTTCACCCAAATTTTTTTAAAAGGAGGAATATTTTCATGAATTTTTTGGTTGATTTAGAAGAATATTCTCTGTGAGAACCTATATATCATTGTAAAGAGCAAAGATTGGGAATTTGAATGAACATTTTATTTTTTCGAACTAATCTCATTATGTATGCAAATATGCAAATTAGATGACGTCATACGGTTTTTCATAGAAAATCGTACAAAACCCATACAGATCACTATTATTTTGTAATTTATAGTACAGGAGATTGTTTAGCTTTCTTTTCTCTTTCATTTGATACTAAATTTGAGGAAATTGGAACAAAGGGGGGAAGATACGCCCATTTTTCTCTTCCTATACAGCCGACACTGAACTAACACACACTGACCTTATGTGACCTCTACACACAACGCTATGGCTGAGTGCACAGGGGAATGTAAACAACTTTGGATCTAACAGAGATGAGTCAGCTTTGTAAGGTAGCTCTAAATGGACATTTTAGTGAATAGACAAGTCGGAGGGGTGTTGTGGGTTATAATTTTTGATATTGGGAGGGGATTTTTGGGTCAGATATGGAAGGTTTGGGTCAAAATTGACGCATTTTTGAAAACTGAATATGTCTGGTCCTTTGAACCTCTCTAACTCACCCTACCCTTGTAATTTATGCATATCTTTTGGTATAGTTTTGTAAGGAACCTTGTAAAGGACATTTTAGTGTTTAAATGAAAAAGATCGGACTTTCCGTTGTTGAGTTATGATTTTTTTTTCTGGATTGGGAATTATGCGACTGAAAATGTAGATTTTGACCGAAAAGACGCATTTTTTGAAAATTATACTTGAAATATCTCTAAACTCCCTATACCTGGCATCTAATCACCTCTCATGGTGTTTCTTTAGGTTCTAAGGTATTCAGAAAAAAAAGTAAGTAGGGTGACCTTTTCCTAAGTGCCTGAACTTGACTTTTGAAAATTATGACGTCATTTTCAGCATTTTTTGAGTTTTGGGATCATTTTTGGAATGTAAACAACTATTTATCGATGTTTTGTGAAAAATTTGCAAATATACAACCCCCCCCCAAAAAAAAAAATAGTGGCATTGCACAGAACTTTTTGTAAGCTTTCTTTTGGTGGTTAAATGAAGGCTGAGGAGTGTATATTGACAAAGTTATATATTTTTTTTTTACCAGGCAGCTTTTTGGGGTAATGGGCTTACCCCGCTGAACAAAATAGAGCTAGCGAACCACTCGAGTCGCTTCGCTTCGCTCGCTCGCGGTGTGAAACCTTTGAGCGATTGACCATTGTTTTCAATTATTTACAAGACGCTCGGTTCGCTTCGCCTCGCTTCGCTGGCGGTGTGAAAGCACCTTAAAGGGGAGTAAGTACTGTTCGACACGAGAACTACATGCTTTATAGAATTCATCAAGGCTTTCTGATGAAAGAAGAATTTTTTTTCAGACAGGAAGGTAGCCATCCGTTACGGAGGCAGCCTTCCGTTAGGGGGGTACCGTCCCCTGTCCCCCATTTGACGCCACCCCTAATCAAAACATCACCTTTGATTGTGTGAATTACCTATTTTATCACTTTGTTTGTACCTCCTTGTGTGGTTTGACCAATGTTTTTCCATTGTGTTCGTAAAGATCAATACACTTTTAGTTCATGCATACAAGCTTGTCACCATTTGTTGGCTTTTTCTTCAAGAGGAATGTTGAGCATTTCACCGTTTTTACTGCTTAGGAGCAACATCATGTTAAGCCTAGCGACGACTGTTTGCCACAGGGGATAACATGCTTTATAGAACCAGTCAAAACTTCCTGACGAAATCAGAAACTGTTCTTGATATGAAGGCAGCCTTCTTTTTCGGAGGTAATCTTCCCCTTGCCCCCCCCCCCCCACACACACCTGGCGCCATTTCTATTCAATCCCCACCTTTGATTGTAGGAATTGACGAATTTTCACTCGTGAGGGCCTCCTTTAGTGGCTTGACTTGATCAAGACACTTTTAGTTCGTGCATTTCAGCGGACACCATCTGCTACGCAGTGATGTTGACCTTTCCTTTAAGAGAAATGTTGGACATTTCACCATTTTCATCTACTTAGAGGTGGTTCAATATCAATTAATAGCCCGTTTCGGGGAAGCACGGAAGTCTCATTTCGAAAGATGATCAACCGTTACCCAGTTTGATTGACTCAGTAATGATTTAGTATCCTCTTTAAACAAGATTATTGTGCATCGTAGACAAATAATTCCAGAATTGAATGTCGCAGGCTAACTCTGGCATCAGACCATGCAGCTCCTTAATAGCCTTATGGTTATACACGAAGAATGTCTTCCAAAATTTTCCATACTTCCAAGCAAAAGGCAGACCTGTCGCTTAAAGACAGATTTGCATCACCCCAAGTATGACTTTTACATGGGGTAAGCAAAAGTCTCAGTTGGTGACAACTCTTTGATTGACATCAGAGTTACAAAATTCAAAAGATGCAGAGCAGCTGATATTACACGGCATGCACAGAGAATGTTTTGATTACACATTGGGTCTTTTATGCTCACCAGGATGTGGCCTTGCGCAGTGAACTGTCTGTGTCTGCACAAGGAGAAGCAGTAAAGATGATTATGAGCGGGGCTTACCACCAAGTGAAAGTCATACTTGGGGTGATGCAAATCCCTCTTTAAAGGAGCTGAGTAGTGGCGTACTTCCAAAATAAATACATCATACTAAACGAGATGATTACCCTCTGTGCGGGGCTAATTTTAAAAATATTAATCCTAATGCCGTTTTATATTCTCATTTAAAATAATCTTGCAAAGTAAATTTGCCACAATGTTCCTATACTATTTCTTGGGTTATTTGATTTTACACTTGCAAGATATTTTACAGTTTATTTTTTGAATTTCTAGTTCGTTACTTTCTCTTCTGGCACCGGCAATTTTGCATCGTTTCCACTTGTATTGGTTCTGATCGATGCATCTACCCAGGCATGTAGTACACACAATTTACAACGTATTTACGTATGTAGTATATTAGCGTTACTAGTGGCGTTCGCGCATCATCTGCAGGAGCTTCATGAAGAATATTGTGGATTTTGCAGGTATTGAAACTGTTTTTTTTTTCGATCAAGTTTGTTTTTCATGGTAGGTCTATAGGCCCTAACGCTAGCCTAAGTTAGGCTAACGTTAGTACTGTTAACGACAGTAACAAGTGTACTGTTACACCAGACACACTGCGTGCTTGGCTTTTATAAGTATCGGTATCGGATCGAATCGATAAACCAAGAAGCATAACCGGATGTGACGTAACGAAGTCGGCAGGTCCGAGAATTTATTCTACTTTGGCAGCTACTCAGCTCCTTTAAGCTTCGCATATCGCATGCAAGATCTGTTCGAACGGCCTTTGTTGCAGGTTCACATGCGCAAAGGCTCAGATTTTGAGCAGAAACACATATCGCCTGTCAATTGTCTGCGTTGCAGGTTGTGCATGGATGCATTGCCATGGCCTTTTTGTATGCATTACGAAAGCATGTGGCAGAAGTATCTATGCTCTAGCAGCTCCTTTTTCGGTTAATATCACCCTCAGGACCTTTGATGTATTAACCTACAAATACAGACCTGTCTAGTGTTTTCTTTGGGTCTGAATTCCTGCTTTATTTCGAATTTAACTCTCGTTTTTAAACGCCGTTTTGAAACAAGAACCCTTTAACATATTCTTAAGATTATTTATTATGTAAAGAGGGATTAGATTGGCATATCTAACCATAAATTCAAAGTATTTGTTCTAAGAAATAATTTCTATGCCTAAACGATTGTCACAGATTCGATCAAGGAATTGCATGAAGGTAAATGCTTTTTGTGTACTGTCGTTGAGGATATGAGGGCAATGATCCTACAATCTCCGATATAACCATGGATCTAAAGTAAAACACTTTATATGACTAAAAAGCAGTATTAAAAAGTAACGAATTGTCTCGATTTAGCCTTTTATCGCTAGTTAACCCAGCCTTGCATCAATCATAAAAATGATCACCCTAAAATTGATAGGGACCTCCTATAGGGAGAAGCTATTGGCTTGAGAATACCCCTCCCCCACGCTTTTTAACTGTGATTGTTTTTGCAGCCATTCTAAAACATCTTTTAAGAAATTCTAGCTTGCTCCACAGGTTATTGTCAAGGATTTGTCTACCCCGGCGCATGACTAGGGGAGTTAAGAGTGAGATTTCGATACTTAATGGAGCCCAGCACCAATTGGCGTAGGAATAAGTTTGCTAAAAACTCACCGAAGATTGCTAAAAATGTCATTTTCATAGGTGGCCTGTAACCTTGCATTCATCATAAAGTTTGAGAAACTGTTTTTACTTAGGTAGATTAAATGCAAAATAGTAAAGTGATTGAATGTCTAGAAATACTCAAAATTTACTGAAATGTTTTCACTTTTGTCTCCGTAGCGGTATAGGGGTTAAAAGTCGGTCGTCTAATGGATTAGATGTTAGGTTAGATGAGGTTTAACGTCCCAGTTTCCAACCAATTGGTTCAAGTCGAGACGACCACGGCCTTTTTTCCAGTTGTGGCTCACTGGTCGTCTAATGGAAGGGGTATATTTCAATAACATGTCTTCAGATGTTTATATGTCAAGAAACCAATTGAAAAAGTCAAATCTTTTGCATTTGTTAGCACAGAGATTCCACTTAGCATATAAACGCTTACATACTTTCACCATACATTTAATCAGACCGAAATCTTATGGTAATAGATCAATGGGAAGGGTTGTGCAGAAGAAGCATATGTAAAACTGTTTTGTGCATAGTAGATATATGGACTCAAGATAGCAACATCACGTGCCTAGCGCACGGAAAGTTTGAAGTTTTGGTATTTATCGTCAAAAACGTGTGTGATGTCGTATCCTTACATTCAGAATTACCCTTCGTACCTACACAATGTGTACATATTGCAGCTCTGATAAAATGGGAATAAATGCCTCCGTTCCCCCGTGGCGCTTTCATGGTTGGTGATGGTCCAGAGGGTGAAGCCCCTCGAAGTTCTGAAGTGGGGATATTTGCAAGAGGCTTTAAACTTACCCACTTTACACTGTTAGTATTTAGAAAAGTTTAACTGTTTACCTCTATTCCTGGCAACCGACAATTTCCTCAGAGTAATTTTATGTCCATGCGAGTCGAATCCCGCGTATCATTGTCCTGAATATGGGCATCAGGCATGACTACTGCTTCATAGCCCACGAAGTACACTGAAATATTTCATTAGGAATCACAACCCAAAGTTTTATTCCATACGGGCTTTGTTCTAAGTCTGAATTTACAATGCTCTATTAACTGCAGTCTTTTCACTTTTTCTTCAGATATGTTTCTCCTAAAACGGTATTGTTAAACTGGTAAAGAACTCCCCTTCACTACCTCCATGCAAATAAAACATGCACCTCCGATAAATTGCGACATGAAACAAGATAGTCTACAACAACCATTCATTAAAAAAACCTACACTAACCCTGAAGACATACAAAGGTAAGCCTTAACCGCATTTGGCAATTTGACATTTTGGTTAAAAATCAATGTATGAGCAAATAATGAATCCTATTTGAAAAGGAAGAAAGACCATATACGGGTACTAATTACAAGCATTAAAAATTAAAAGACTTGGTGTGTCTGTAAGAAGCCATCACCACCCCAGGATACGCATCTGCTCCGGCTGTATGCTACTTTGAAATGCTTTTTAAATTCTCCAAAAAACGATACCAACAAATTTAGTGAAAATAGTTAATCGTCGGTTTAGTTGAAAAGAGTGAAGGTATAAAGGAATAGAAGAATGAAGACGGGAAAAGAGAATAGTGAGATATATTGCAAGGGTTTCGTAAGCGATGTCATTCAAGCTATCCTACAGCAAGTAATAATGTCGCAACTCTAGTAAAGCTGTAATACAGACGGCAATAATAAGTCACCCAGGTCCTCTTGCTTTGGGTACGCGCGATGCTAAGTCTGACTTTCTAATGCTCCATTATCTGCCCTGCTCTCGTGTTCCCATTTTACCTTCAAATATGTCTCCCTAAAGTACTGTTTAAAATCCTCCCTTCCTTATCTGCTTGTAATAAAACATGCACCTCCGATAAAATTTTGTCAAGAAACAAGATAGTCTACAACAATCATTCATTCATTCAAAAAAAAAAAAGACTCACACTTTACCTGAAGAAATATATAGATAGGCTTATGAAAATCGATGTGAAATAATATGATTCATATATAAAAACGCAGTATCATATACGGATACTAATTACAGGCGTTCATCATGTAACTAAAAGACGGTGGTTCTGTAAATGCTTACAATAACATTTTTGCCATGACTATTAACGCCTATTCTTTTTTACCGGCTTTCTTTTTACTGATTATTTGTGTCTTTTGTCTTTCTTTTCCCTTATTTCTACTTTCTCTTTCCCTTCCATTTTCTTTTCTGTTTTTATCTTTTTAGCTCTCTCTCAACCGTGGGATAGATGGGTCGACAACACCACCCATGGATACACTCCTGTTTCAGCTGATATTCAAAATACTTATCAAATATTTCGGAAGAATTTTCAGAATTAATGAAAGTAAGTTAACCGTCGGTTTAGTTGAAAAGAACGAAGGTAATTGTGAGGAAAAGTAAACAGTTAGTTACTGTAGGGGTTTCGGAAACGATAATTCCACTCAAGCTATTCTACGGCAAATAATAATGATGCAATTCTAGTAAAGGTGTAGTACAGACAGCGGCAGTAATAAGACACCCAGGCCCTCTTATTTTAAGTATGCACGATGCCCGCCGAAAAACTCTAGCCAGCAGTAGGATTTCTTCAGGGATAGGTAGATAAATTACGTGGGCAAGGGCAGTGACGTGTGTTATGACGTAAATCCAACATCGAGATGAACCCTCCTTCTAGTGTCGGTCAAATATGTGGGGGCGTTTACCTGACCCCCATGTTTATTTAGGTGTTTAAAGTTTCTAATCACAACCACCTCCATTTCCTCCCATCTTTGGGTTACAGTTTTAACCAAGTTGAACAAAGCTCACGCAGCAGCTTAAAAATCAATTAAGCATTTAAAACCTTTTCGTTTTAATGCATTTCTTCATTTTTAATCGCCAAAAGTAGCCAATGTAATAAAAGTTTCCTCGTAATTTCTCGGTCTCGCTTCCTTTCTTTTGCTTTAAGGTTTCTTATTTTTCTAAAACGTTGAAAAAGTGGGGGACAAATGCCCTTCTTGACCACCCCTGGCCCCTTATAACCAAGTCTGGGAATAAAATTAGACTCTGTTTAGTGGTATAATTATGTTATCAGTTTCCTAGTCTTCGATATTCTGTTAGAGAGGTTTATTGGAACCACCCCCTCCTGCAAAGTGAGCGTGTTTCTACTGAGTCCTTATTCTGCCAGACGTCTCCTTATTTTTTTTTTTTTTTTGAATTGGGGAGCTACTACGTTAACATTTGGCTACACACTTGTGATGTAAAAGCGTTTCACTGAATGTTCGGCCCTGTGTCCACCCGAATTCTTAACTCTTCATAATCTGGGTGGGCACAGGCCGTTTAATGCGGCTTTTGCCAAAACTAAACGTAATCTTACAAAGACACTGTAACGTCTTACCCTGAAGCAGTTGCAACACTGTAGATGTGGATTCAAACCATAGTAACAGTCGAAATTGTCAGACCGTCAAGCACTGAACTGTACTGTACAACCACTAAAGTTAATTACTATCAAGAAACATTTATGAAGTAGAACGGGAACCAATCTGCCCAACAACTCTTTTACGTATAAAGTACATATTATAACGGTCACTACCTACTTAAATTTTAGAGAAATCTTAGAACACTACAATGATTGCTATAATCATCAAAGAACGAGACAGAAAAACAGAGAGCTTCGGGTTACTGCCACATTAGAGCAGGGAGGTGTTATTAGCTGGAGATCCATCGAAAACTTTAATTTATGCTAATCCAATTAGATTGCCCTCCGGAGTGGAGACTAAATCCTTTAATTGGGGATTATTGAACTAAAAGGCATTAAATTCCTTTGTCTAATATCTAGGCAACCTCATTCATACCTACAGCGACCCCAACAAAAAGGATTATTTGGAACAATGCTTTAAAGTCTAACTAGTTGGCGACAGTCAAGTAAGAAACACTGTTCTGACATTCAAAACGACTGCTTATTGCTAAGAAACCTAATGGTGCTGGCAATAAACCAATACTCATGATTTATGCAAATGAGCAAAAGAAGTATAAGACTAAACTTTGCTGTCGGATTTTGACTAATTTCCGCATTCCCTCGCATGACTTAAAAGGCACACCCATATTGAGCAAGTTATAGGAAACTAGACAAGTATGTTGTAAATAGCGTCCAAACGCGTCGAAACCCTCAAATAAATTTTCATCTTAAGCGACTGGCAATGTTAAGGCAAGGGGCAAATTTCCCGATCTGCTCTTCGAGATGTAGCAGACGACGTACCCCACTTGTACTTAGTTCCTAACAGCTCTTAAGGCTATTGAATCATAAAAAACAACACACAAAAGAGATTATTGTCGGCAACTAGTAGGGTTCAAAGAAAGAGTTTTCGTTGGATCTCCAGCTAATAACACCTCCCTGCTCCGGTAAGGCTATGGCTGGCGAAATTATTAATACTTCGTACAAGTGGTCTGCTACTACCCCTCCTACACACACAGTGAAAGGTTAATTTACCAGGTATGATTATTTCTTTCTAAAACGTTAGGGTAAGTTTGACTACTTCATAGTGCAAGCCGTTATTACTCCTCGACATTAGCTGTGGGTGCTGCTCATCAAGTACTCGGCTATACCCAATATGTATCAGAGCAGCCAACAGTACCCGTTTACTTACCTTATTAGTTGTAGCGATTTCTAGAAGCTGTATAGTAGATCTTTGCAGCAGTAAGGTGTCATCATTGTTTATCTTAACTGTTTTCGAACACAAGTCTTCTACATCTTCCAGCACATCCTCCACTTTTCCACTTTTTTCAAGAATACACAAAATTGCAAATTTCGTGGCATCTTCTCTGGTTTTTAGGTATCCAATTATCTTATCAGCTGCTTTACGATTCAAGCCGCATGAGAAGCGGTAGACGTACTGGAGGTCGAACGGGTCAAGATACTTCAGATAATGGTCTGTTTGGCAGTTGACATTATTTCGGTATTCCGATTTCCAACGGTCAAAGGTTATGTCATTTCTTGATGCGTATTCCGACAAATGATTTGCCGCGTACCATTCACAAAACAGTTTGTGATAAAATTTAACCTCAGTTTTATATTTAATGTGTTCACATATAATTAAATTTGGATCATCGGAAATGTCAAGGACTTCTTCTTCAACTAAAATCCCAGTACGCACATACTGATTATAAAAGTCCTGCCCTAGCCGCTCACACATATAATGCTTACTCCACACAATTTGTTGATCCTTACGACTCAATCCTTCAAATGCTAACTTATCAAGTTCTGTATGCTCTGTTTCAAATAAGTCATATTTTTCCACATTTTCATCTTCTATTTTATTTTTCATGTGACTGTGAAAGCATGAGATCATATAACGAAAGAAACTTGTGACAGAATTGAATTTTTGAAATTGCTCACTCTCGTGACTCATGTGTGCAAACATGACAAAGACTAAAGGTACCTGACAAAGGTCACCAAGGATGGGGTTTTCCTTTAGTCTTTGTTTTATTTTCTCAGCGGCTGCTACGTCATTACCTACAACCGCTTTCCGAATGTACTGATCTCGAGCGTTATCGTCAAATCCTGTCAACTTTAATCGTTTCGTCATCGGTGGGTATTTCTTTGGTAAATATGATGACCGTGTCGTTAAAATGACTTCAAATTGTTGAAACATGTTCCTCATTATAATGCTGATGACGTCAGAATCTACTTTGACATCTTGGTCTGGATACTCGTCATATCCATCTAATATTACTAACACTGAAGAACACTCACTAATGATATCTGCAATATCACTTTCTGTAAGCTTCGAATCTTTCGGTAACAGAAACTGTTTGATTGCTCTATAAACTGACGTAACACCCCCTAACTGTCTTAATCGTAATAGAATTAATATGTCGATGTCCTTTAAGTATGACAGCGGGATTTTATTACACCAGTCATAGCTTAGCTCTAGAGCTAATGTCGATTTGCCATAACCAGGTTCTCCTTCTATAATGCGCCGCGTTGATTTAACCCTGTCATCATCTAATATATTATGATATGAAGAAAGCTTGTCCCATGTCCCTTGTCCCCCTATCCTCTCCTTTGCAACTAAATATTCAATACCGCCTTCAACAAACACCCGGTCCACACAGTAAAGTCTGTCTCTGATGTAAGGAATAGGCTGCACTGCGTCATAGAGATTTTGGTATTTGGCTTTCAGCTCGGAGATAAACTTGTTTTTCTTGCCTATGGAAGTAATTCACAAACATTATGAGATAACATATACCTACACAACAATAATACATACCAGTGAATGCAGTACACAGAGCCATTTTCATACACAGGTTGAACGAGTCACATTGCTTGAAACATATGGCACGGTTGACCCACTTTTTCTATAGTAAAACGGTAGCATACAAGTAACTAGAAATTTGAATTTGCATGGCAAATCCGACGTAGCCTCTCCGAGAGAGAGGTGTGGGAGTTGTTTTTCAATCGCGAGAAAGGAGATGGAACATATGGCATATTGATTAATTGCCAGAGACATTTTAATTTTTACAAGCAAGCTCATGACAACATGAACTTATAGAGTTGTTTCACGTAAACTATCCTGAAAGTGCAGGTATAAGCACGATAAAACAGTGGGTACCGAGGACTAAAAGATTATTATTAAAGATTTAATTATTCAAGTGAATTGAATTTACTTTTATCAGTTGCTTCGCGGACCAGATGAATTAGTGGTCTCTCGGGTCGGAGGCTATACGAACCCACGTGCCGGAGGTTCCTCACCCTTGCTGTAGAGCCACCGTATATCATACCCTAATGATCTAAGTGCTGTGCACAGTAGGCCTACTTACACATACCGCTGTGTTGTTTTAACGATGGACGTGAATTCATTCATTTTACATTGGCGGCGGCAGGAAGGTCCCCGATTTTCCCTCCAAAACTCAAAGTCGTAACTTTTGGCAATTTAATAAACGTCGAAATGCCGATTTATTATCTCAAAATTAAGCATATAGCCTAGTAAGCTTCAAGTTTCCTGACGAAAATCGCCCGCGTCTAAATACCTCTTTGCTAAATCAAATAGGCTTTCCTCCGCCAGCTTCCCGGCCGGATCCCCCTTCTGCTCCTGCTGGAATTAGCGCTACTCGACTCGCCTTCTGCAACTCCAGCTGTCCAGTGACACTGATAGCTGGTAATACCTTTCTCAAAGTGCTGAAAAACATTTCGTCAGTATTCGACGTGACAGAGAATCATTTCTTAACGATTGGTCATCATTTAAAATTCCCACTTGAGATTGGGTCAATTTAAAAGTATTCAGACTATCCCGCATGCGCGGAACTGCAAATCGAATATTTTTTTTTTTCAATATATCAGAGTCTCGTCTATGCATTATTTTGATATCGTAATTTGTCCTTATAGATTCCCACCGTTCGTACCTTTCATGAAGTCATTTGAGCATTAAAATCCTTCAGTTTAAGTCGAGGGGCGACAATGAGAATACGAAAAACTTTGAGATATGAAAATAAAGGATTATGGTCAAATTCAAAAAGAACATCTAGTCGTGTCGAAAGTAGATTCGTACGTTGTACGTGCATGTTGGGGGCACTGAACACCATTAGTCTTGCGTATAAAGCAGCAGTAGCGACTAACCATATCCAAAATACGGATACCGCTCTCATAACCATCTAAGCCATAGCCACCACAGATAACTCATGATCTATGCAAGTCAATACCCTGCGTCAAGACCTTTGATTGGTCTAAGCAAGTCATGAACAAACGTGCGTTTGTCTGATGTGTCTAGTTAATTATTCATGTCAATGGTGCGAAGTTACACAGTACGTGCTATAAAGACAGACCTGTAAAAATACAAGTAAGCCATTACATCTTACGGCGACATTTTTATAATTCAGTTGGCCAGTGCATGCAGGCCCATATCACGAGTCTCTTCTCCCAACAAGCCATGTTCAACATCTAATTGTGATAATTTTTGTGAAATATATGATCAGTGGAAAAACTTTGCAGAAATTTTCAGATTTATTTGCTCTGTTGCTGTAAATTTCCAAAATATTTGCGAGTTTTTTTCTGTTTGCACCTGAACATTTAGAAGCTGCGTAATCTTGGTGAAAAATCATCAATGGCGACGAGAAAAATACAATGTTCTTCCGCTCTGAATTCATCCGCTTCTTAGAGTTTCCGTAGGATAAGGTTTACTTTCTTTTGTGCAATGTAAAAAAATGTCTACTTGGGTGTAGTTCGTTTTCCCAAATGATGGAAATACGATTCCGTACACGTAGCCTGAGAGGCTACGTAACTAAGACAAAGGTGCAATGACTAGTGCTCGTTTTGTTATCTTAAATTTTAATCTCAATCGGTTGTATATCGCATGGTGAAGCGATAATTACTTTAGAAATTCTAGAGACCTTAGTAAGTCCTGAGGAGGAACATTTCATCAACTTTCTAGCCGTTGGTGGTTACTCATATCTATAGGCTTAATACATTTAGTTTATATCATCCTTTGCTTTCAAAACATTGTATCCACAATAAGAAGTTTGTAAAATTTAAAAGAAAATAGGTTTCTTTACCTGGAGATGCGTTCGTTGCCATCATTGGAATGACCTGTGTAATAATAAATTGGAAAACCGGTTGATCATGCTAAAAGTAAGGTTATTGAATTCCATCTATAAATGGTGTTTTAAAATTATCAATCTACTTGCCATGACGACTTCGATTTGTTTATATAAGCTTACATTTCATTGGTACAAATTTATCAGCCGTGCTATGGAGTTAGGAATTTAGTCAGGTAGTCTGATCCACAAGCGTTGGACTCAAAGCCTTCCTACAAAGACATTAGTTGACGTGAATATTAAATGTTTTAAACTATTTACAAACTTTTTTCTTCTATTTTAAACTTTTTCAATCTATTTACACCTTCTCATAGTTGGAAGAATCCGTAAGTAAACTATCTAGTAGGATGCAAGACGCCTTCTAATTTGAGAGATAATTTAAGGCAATGTCTGTAGTCTGACGTTCGAAGTTATATGACGCAAAATATGTCAATTTTTAAAAAATAACGATAAATTGCAGATTATGCATATATTGTGCTCGCCTGCCATATTCCTAAATGTACAGCACCTAAAACTGAATACCACCCCAACAAAAACAAGGAGCCACGCGCCTTCAACAGGGTCGACTTTACATCATTTATACTGAGGAAGCGGCCAAAAAGTTGACGCCCATTATCGTATGCTTTCTTAGCAGGACCAATAAGGGAAAAGAAGTTTTTAGCTTTACAAGTACTTTGGAGGTTTAATAAAATATTTCGACGACAAGACTCGTTTCTACGAAAGAGGTTGAAGCCGACCTTAGTAGTTACCTCTTCCGGGTAAATCATGGATTGCTTCTTGCTTTGTTCTGAAAGAAAAAAATGTTTTGTTTCATGGAAAATCAAATCCCGCTCATTGTTAGACAAACCTGGAAAGTCCTATCAAAGCAAAACAACTTTGTTTGAATAAGTGCACATTTTTCGTCATTCAACAGACTCCAGACACAATTAAACTGAATAATGCCTACACATTGAACTCTATTTCTACATCCTTCCATAGATTCCTAACGGTCAAACAAAATTGGCTTGAAAATAAAAACACCATATTTCTGTTTTCTCTCTCTCCTTTTTCTAATATCATATAATGACATAGTCTTAATTTATAAACATCTTAATATTTCGGAGTCATCATGTAACGTAACAGCTTAGAGTACCTCCTAGATTACTTTTTTAAATTTGTAAACAAATACACTGTTATCTTCACAGTTGGTACAATAGCTGTTTTTAAAATTGTACCAATAATTTACTTGAAGTCAGGATCATAATAAACCAAAATATATTGAATTAACATTAGTCAAATAGATGGCATCTTTAGAAATCTGGTTTTCGAAAGAAGTTAATTAATAGTTTAATATTAAGAAGAAAGGGTTTAAGAATGAATCAATCAGAACAGTGTAATTTAAAATTCCGTGATCTAAAATGAACACCCAACTATGTTCTGAGTATGCATTTTGGTATCTACACTTTACTTCAGAATACTACATCCGCTCTTTAAGACAACAGTTGTTAAGAAGTATATAGTTATACTTCACTGACCGTTGGCCAGAATTCTAGCATTAGATGGAGCTGAACTAAATACCTTACCTTCATTTCTGTCTCCATTTGAAAAATTGGTTACCTCTTCTCCGTCCTGAGAGGTAAAATCAGATACAATAGTTTTTAGACGACTTATATATTACAATAATAAAGCGTATATATAACCACTTATTGCAGTACATTAAATAGTTTGCGATTCCATAGTATTTACCACGTACTGCTGTTTGAACGTAGATACAGAAAACGCGACATATAGCTTTAACTGTGAACTTTTTTAGCACCAATAATAAAATATTTGAATAATCTGTGATAAAATATACAGAAACAGATTGAAATTTATACAACTATTTTACATCCAATGTTAAAAACCAAATACATGCATAGAAAATTTGATGAACTGCCGACTAAGACCTTAAGGGAAAAGTTTTAAACCATATTGTCTTGATGAACTTGTTTCAAATTCGAAAAGATTAAGCATATTCTTACCTCACGATTTATTACTTTGTGTTTGAGATTTTTCTGTTTTCTTCTCTTGCCTCTTCTGCCACGCACTGTTTATTCATATTCCAAAAATAATTAGAATAAACGTAGCTTAAGAAAATGCTAAAGGTAACAGTATCGTTTGATCTTCTCAAACTTTCCTTGTAAACTTAACATGCTAACAACATCCCAGACATTCGTAAAACCGATAAGTTTTTCATTACCTAACAAGTACAAAAAGCGGAGATTACGAGTGTGGAAGAAGAAATATGCTCCCTCCGTGAAGCGTTAGCATAGCCTACATGTATTTCTCTATCGGAAATGCACTAGTTTGAAACCATTCTCTTCTAACGTTTTCATTTATTACTATTTCTCTGTGTTAGTAAGTGATATTTAGTATTTCGTGCACTCTCATTCCTTCAGTGATAAGTCAAAACTTGTAAATTGCCACCTAACCCATTAACAGCAAATGACGACTCAGATTTTTATATTATAAAAAGCTCGTTCGGATTTCATGGAATTTCTGTACACGTTCGAACCAAAGAGTTCCACGTCTTAGCTGGCCGAGTAAAATACTGTCCCTTTTTCTTTTCGAAGATCATACTGCATCTATATCCATATCCTGTGTTAACCTCTGAGTATTATCATCTAAATCAGTGGTTCCCAACGGGGGTGTTATGGCCCCCGTGGGAATTTTCGCAACTCATGGGGGGCGATGAGATTTAAGGGGGCGGCAGGGGGGCGTTTTTAAAAAAAATGAGATACTAAGTTTAAACCTGGCCTCACAAGATTCTAAAAGGTTTCCCTTAGCTGAGCTCTCAAATTCGTTCTCTTAAAAATTAAATAAAGGACGTCAACAAGTCGAGTAGCGTCTACCATTCACTCCTCAGGTGCACTAAAATGTTTGTGAAATCAATTATCTTTATTGCTAGATTTCACGAAATTGCATCTAACAGTGATTAAATTCGAAATTTTCTCAGCGGGGACCCTCATATTTACATTGGTGGCATCCTGGTGAAAGCGGTAAGCGAAGGGCCATGGCCAAAAATTGTCCCGTCACTTTTACCTTGAATGTAGGTTTTCCGTACTGTCCATCAACATGGCATATTGACAGAAGTGAAAATTGCAGATAACTGTAACATAATAGACAACTTTGCAATGTACTATGAAGTAAAACACAAGTAAAACGTTAAAATGTTTTTAAAAGTGCAATCCCATTATTCTTGCCCGTAAGACAGCTTGAGTGACATAAGTCTTTTAAAGCCCCATGCGACCCCTACCATCCTTCTTTCTCCTGCCCACATGAAAAGCTCCTTGCAGCATCAAAGGGAACCTTCGTTAGTAGCTATATGGGTGATTTCTGCAATCTCTAACATGTAAGGTTAATAAATATTAGGTAATCGAAAGATAGTCAAAACTGACTTCCGGTGCCTCATTCTTGGTCGACAATTTCGGTAATACCCCAGAGCTTCCGGGGGCTTCACCCCGGTCCCCCATTGATAAATTGCCCGAAAGCCCCATTAGGAGCCCTTGTGGGAACTGTCCACACTTCGGTGGGCCACTGGCATCTGTAAAATTCAAAAAAGCATCTCCTCGCCTAACCCCAACTTTGTGATTCACCATCACAAAAGAGAGTCAGCTTTTTGAATCCTGCACTGTTGTTTTGCTTCCCTGTGTTGGACCCGTAAGTAAAAATAATGTATAAGTCTCCCCTTTATTTCACCATGTGTTTTTATTATAATTGTCGTTTCATTCATGACAACAGTATGCCACAGATGGAAGGAGGGGCGTTTGCCCAACGTCATTAGGGGTAAGGGTGCGGTGAGCTGCAAAGATTGGGAACGACTGATCTAAATAATCTACTGTTTATTGAACTAGGCTTCTAAACTATGATTAAATCTTACCCCTGTCCTTTTAATAACTGGATGCTTTTATTACTTGGTGAGTAATTTCACCACACTTTACTGTGTGTATTCTCTTAGAAAGGGAAAGTGAGCTTTTGCTGCATCGTCTCTAAAGGCGGTGTACACTCTATTTTTGAGACCGCTGTAAAAACCAGGATTTGCCTTAAAAGCCGAGGAACTACAAAACCCCTGCTGACCGTTTGCCCAGGGAGGTGTTATCATTTGCTGTTATAGCTGAATTGCCTTCTAGAAAAAAGCTTAAATTTTTGATACGTTTACTAAACAGTGCGACATAAGAACAGTTATTCGACTAAACGTTGAGTTCTTATTCATTAAAGAAAGCTTTTCTGAACAACACAACTCCAACATAAAAGGTTACTCCATGGGATTGGGGGCATAAATTGAGCCGTATGACAATTGGAAGTGAAGAATTGTTAACCTACATAGCTCGCAGTGCGTCGTTTACACTAAAGGACTTGTCTGCACTGAGAAGTAGATAGAGAGGTGGGTCTACTGATCGCGGCTGGATTTACACACTTCCTCGTTTAAGCTCATTATGCCCTTTCACACTGCTTCCAACGGTGGTTCACCGCTGGATTCACCCTTGGACTAAACGGTGAACCTCCGTTGAAAATTCCAACACCGTCCTTTCATACTGCAGCAAGAATACACCGATGAATTGGCAACGTGCGTCCCATAGCGGAAGCACTGTCAGTATACTAAATGCTGGACACCCAAATATACTGAACACATATAGGCCTGCACTATTCTACCAGAATCAGTGTTAAAGTTGGCGATATTTGTAATTCGTGTCTACTGAAATAGAAATGTATTACAAAGAAATACTTCGAAATACAAAAGACTCATGAGAACGCTATGTATTACGTGTGAATCAATTTGGCCAGCGAAAAACACGAAGGCGTAGCCTGGGGAGGCGGGGTGGGGAACTGGGGGACTACAGCCCCCAACTTAAAATTTCTATGAAAATGTGGGCAATATGCTGGGAATTTTTCTTGCACCTACTGAAAGAAAAATAAATTGCAATAATGTAGCTAAAGTAAATCAATATTTTGAAAAACTTCCTTGGAGAATAAAAATTAAGTTCTAATTTGAATTGCACCAGTACCTGTTATATGTATTCGGTAATTCACCAGTGTGGTTTAACTTGTATTATTGTATCGTTACTATCAGTGGCGTATTTAGG
The DNA here is from genome assembly GCA_029531755.1 of Holothuria leucospilota. Taxonomy (NCBI): domain Eukaryota; kingdom Metazoa; phylum Echinodermata; class Holothuroidea; order Aspidochirotida; family Holothuriidae; genus Holothuria; species Holothuria leucospilota. The sequence continues at coordinate 50,464 of JAIZAY010000118.1, forward strand.
GCATGAATGTCTCTCTGCCATGCCTCACTAATGCTGATATTTTTTATTAACCGGTGGTATACATATTTTTTACACATATTTTACTTCACAGGTAGCACATGTGACACTAGATTGCATGTAACGACACCTAATTTTTCAAATCATTTCAAAACCCCCTCCCCTGCAACCCCTCCCCAAGGCCGGCAATTACATACTACATGGACCCTGTGAGATAAATTCCGGCTATGCCACTGATTATTATCATTATAATTGAAAAGACCTTCCTTAAACTTTATAACCAATTTGGAAGGGTAACAACCCGCCCAAAGTGATTGAATGTAATTGGCATGGGATCATTGCGATATGTAATAACCTATGCATGTCTATATGATATGTACATTAACATATTAGACGCTCGTGGAGTGCGCGAAAACTATTTGTTGCGTTTTTGGGGCAAGTCGTTACAGTCCCCCACTCCCACCCCTAAATCAAATTGGACTCCTACACCCATGGAAAAAACGTGTGTGTGTAACCGCAAACAAAATATGACTTCAACATTTAATCTGCATTTCGCACGGCGTTTCACCGAGACGACCTTTCACACTAGGCTTCAAACGATGGAACTCCGGTATATCCCGGTAGTTTACCTTCGACGCTTCGAGGGTAAAAAGTTCTGAAAATTGAATCGGTGTTTCACCTGTATTTCACCCGAGTTCCCTTTTATACTGAGACATTCAACGGGTGCACCCGTTGAAAATCTTGTCAGTGGGAAAGGGGTATTAGACTCCGTTACAAACTTTACCAAAGACAAACTCCACTGGGTGGCTGCTACGATATGGTTGACGCATTGAAACATGTTCTCCGCGAAGGCCCCGGTCTCCTCAGTTTTTATTGCACTGACCCCTTGTACTGCAATCTAAATGCATTTATCTGGCAAATTATGGCAATATTGTTGCAAGTAGATTGGAATAAAGAATCTCTAGTAAGATCTTTAGCCTATTATTTTGCCTACCTTTGAAAATTAAAGCTCCGCACAAAACAAATAGAACCAATACAACAGCTAGTACAACAGCAGCAATCCAGTAGCCATGGTCATCAGATGACATGTTCTTACCAGTTGTTGGTTCATAACCTGTTGTATAATGTAATAAACCATCAGTTCCAAAAAGGGAGTACTGTATACATACCGTAATATGTAATTACACTTTCCCGTCCCACCGTTTAAGTGTGTCTGATACTTTTATCCGATAATCTTTACACTTAGAGTGTTCCGCCTTCATGTTCAGCCTTGTAAGTTGTAATCATATCTTTTCATCTGGGGTACGCATTTATGTGTCTCAATGGGGTTGCTATTGCAGCTAGGTAACATCAGGCAATATATATTGAATTCTGCTCTAATTTTTAAATCTGATAAAAAAACTAATGCTTTATAAGCTATTGTAATGTACTTATAGAAGTTTTAGCTTTGGGTGAGAGCAATATCTAAATTGTCCTGAAAAGATACCTCAATGCAGTTTTGAATTTGATTCCAGCTATAGGTTATTGGTGGTTTATGAGGACCGTGCACAGTCCTCGTCTTCAATAAAAAATAGCAGCAATTTAATACCATGCAATACTTACAATATTGTAATACCTCGTCACATTTTCTCATCACATTAAGTACGATACAGTAAATATTTTTATCCACTCTTACAAAACAACTCTGACGAGTATATTATGCTGTAACAATACGGAAAACACTCTTAAAGATGAGAACATCATCGAAATGTGTTACAAAATATTATGACATCTTTCTGAGTTCAGTTTTGTTACATTAACATGTAAAATTGTTTTAAATGGCATTTTAAACTTTCCACTTGTTTCATAAAATTTGATAATACCAATCACGACTGACAAAGATCGTACATGTCATTACAATGTTACCTTTTAACAATATAATGAAGGATAAATAATACGAGTATGAGAAGCTGGAATATTTATGAAAACGTTCCGCTATAACAAAGTATTACATACAGGTTTCTTTTACTTACCATCTATAAACAGTAGTTCAAATGTTGTCGATAGATACAGTGCGTCAATGCTAGTTCCGACAACCATACACTTAGCTGTTACTCGTGAACCAGCGGTACCGTAGTAACGATATTTTGACGTGAGGATGACATCAAATGTTTCTCCGTTCTCTCTTGTTGTTATTGACTTGTCATAAAAGTTTAAAACATGTGATGGTTGCTCCAAAATGTCAGTGATATCTAAAGCTACCTGAGGATAAATCCCTTTCACTCTGCACGTCACGCCTCCTTGTGCCTTAGCCTCGAGAGCGCAGTACTGTTGATGTCCACACCCATCAACTATAATATAAGGTGGTTCAGGGTTGACTGATGGAAAAAAATTAAGAAACAAAAATGTTGTTAAACAAGTACCTTAATTTTGCTAAAAAAAAGCATAATTTCCTGTACTGTTCAGAATTCAAAGGAATCAACACATAATTAAGCATCCCTCTTTTTCTATGAAAAGAAGCTTTTTTCTATAAAGAGAAGCACTTACACTCCTTTTGCACGCAGGTAGTTTCATTAACTGAAAAGAAAATTACTACTGTGACCTACTAGATATCAAAAACTAAGTCGTAAAATCGGAAATGCGTATCATTACCAAGATGAAGTTTAAATATTGCTTCGATTTGACCAGTTGTTTTTGAATAATTCTGATGGAGGACCGAACAAAAAAGTTAATGGATCATAATTTCAGTGAATGAGGATAATATCTTAATTGTTAGACCTTTAGTTAATGCATCGATATTCCAGGTACGACTTGACATAAATCTGATGGTAGTAAGCTGGAGTTCTACAAAACTTTTATGAACCAAAAAAGCACGGGGATAATATTTTTATTTACCAAACACTATCACGTTGTACACTGTTACATCATCTTCAAATCCATTCCCGGAGACGCATCTATAGGTGCCTTCATTCTGCACTCCAACTTTATCGACAAGGAGAGATGTTTGCTGCAAATTATAGCCCTTGCCTTCTATGTGTGTAAAGTTTTCTCCAATAAGTACAGCGTAAAGTAAAGTCTTGAAAGCAAAAACCTCTGGTGATTGAACTACTTGCCAAACAAGAAACGCGATGTTACTTCCATTGCAATTTAATTTCAATCTAGCATGTTTTTCTACAATAATCTGCCTTGGTTTAACATCTATAAGAGTTTCATCGCTGTTCTGTAAGAGCACAAGTACTTCATTCTTCTCAAGTAAACTCGGTGGACCATCAGCCTTGCACACAAGCAAGGTTAATATTTCCGAGTACATGAAGGGGTCGAGTGTCGTATCACGTGCCGTGAAAAATGTATATGTTTTATTTGTAATTACTAAAACAGACGGTATCCTGCGGTCGCCGTCAACTGTCCTCACCATCCACTTTACAGGAATTACTTGTGGGGCATCTATTAGTGTACATGACAACTCCAAATCTGGATAAAATGTGTGGAAGCACAAGCTACTCTTATTGTCACAGGAATCTACCGTTGGTACACCTTCGAAAGTTTCGGCTGTGAAGACAAATTACAAAACAGTACATAATGACATGTTATACAACTGCCAGCCCTGAGGCAAGACGAAAGACTTAGTTTCTTCACCCGAACAATATCTCGTTTAGTGTTCAGGCAGCCTAAATTGCTACTGCAAAAAGTAAAGAGTAAACTTTTTAACCCAGCGGCATTTGTTGTGTAAAAACACACATCAAATGCGTACTTTCACACCTACACCAGCTCCCTCACAGCTCCCTGCCTACACTGCACTTCAAAATAAACGTTTAGAAAACCATAAACCAAATAATTACCATCTGCAAACAAATACGAGGTAAAAAGGGCACAGAAAAGAAATACTGTTCTCCAAGACTTCAAAGAAAAATAACTGCAAATTAATTTGTATAAGATTCTCAGTTTTTACACTAATTTTGTTTCATTGTAACTTCCTTGGGAAAGAAGGCTTATTTACGGTGCAAACCGCAGTTAATTAGATTGACTACCATATTTTCTATCGGCACGCATATGTTGACACAGAATGTTGACTGGAAATTTGAAGGTAACCACCACCATGATGTTTATAAACGTCTAAATAAATTTGATTTCAAAGAAGGTAAAATTCCATGGAAGGAGTACTAGTGACATTATGAAATAGGCAATAAACATGTAAATTAGATCCTCCATTGCCACGAAGTCGTACTTATTTGACTGCCAAAATTAACTATGGGACATGGCACTACGTTTTTGAGAAGATGAATGTGTTTCAACCCACCCAGGAGTTCCCTTTGGATTCCTTTTCGAAGGCGAAAGCACTCTATGCAGTCACGCTGGAGGGTGTACGGTGTGTGTATGTAGGTTTGCTCGTGTGTATGTATGTATTTCCGTGACGTAGTAGCTTGTAAACAAGTTATCTCAAGATAAGAATGATGAATACTCTTCCTACTTGTATCATAGATTGGTCACATTAAGTGAAAGAAGTCTGTTGTTCGTGGTGGAGGTCGGAGGTCATTCGATGTCCCACAGGTCAACAACTGAAAAGCTTGTAAATACTTTTCATACTTGGAACGTGGTTACTTTATGGTAAGTAAACGACACTATTGTTTTAGGTAGAGGGTAAGGTCATCTGAGGGCACCGGAGGTGAATCTACGTAAACCTTATACATGGCTTGTAAGCACGTTACCTCAAGATAAGAATGATAAATACTTTTTCCATTTTTAATATTGATATGTCGTATTGAGAGGAAGAAACCTATTGTTTTGGTGAAGGTCAGAAGTCATTTTAGGTCACCAAGGATCAAAACTGAAAACCTTATAAACACGATAGTTCAAGATGGAAATGAAGGACAACTTTCACGCTAGGTATAAAGACTTTTCTAATTGCGAAAAAGGAACTTACTCTTATTTTTGATAGAGGTCAGAGGTCATTTGATGTCTTTAGAAGTCAAATGCCGAAAAACGTGTAAGTACGGCATTTCAATGTAGTAATATCGGATACTCATACATTTTGCATGATTTTTCATAACAAGAGAAAGAACCCTACTGGTTTTGGTGGAGATCAAAGGTCACCTGAGATCACCAGACGTGAAACTAAGAAAGGTGAAGGTCAAAGTTCATTTGGGTCACTAGAGGTGGTGTGGTTAAAACCTCGCCAAAGCGATATCTCATGAAGGGTAGTCTTGATGAATCTCAAAGTTAGGGTGACCATTCCAAATTTACAAAAAGGGGGACATGATGGCCGTCGTTAATCCATTTTATTGCTACACACAATAAAGGGTAGTGCCCATACGTGATTTTCATACATGGTCTACACACTGTAGTAGGCCTACACATTAGCTAATCAACTTGACACTGACTTTGCGTGCTGGATTATCTATGCCAGCCTTGCCAGGATCATCTGCAAATTTGATAAAAGAGTACTACTTACAGTTTGAGATATCCCTGCAGATTTTGTCCATGTGGTAATATCGTATATAAGAGAAATGTATTTATTCGTGATTTATTTCTTTGGTAATTCTGGTAATTCGTAAGAGCATTCATTTAAGCCACACAGTTCTGAAAAAGGAGAACAATTAAATGAACGCCCGGCTTTCACTAACGCCGGACAGAGGACAGGTTGCCCAAAAGCCAAATAATCCCAGGGAGCCGTGCGGATGACCACTCTAGTCGTAGGCGGCATGTGGATTCCCGTACATAATAGTTCAACTATTTTTGGTGGAGGTTAAAGGTCATTTGCTGTAAAACGGGTCCAACTGTGAAAAGCCCGTTTGTAACTGCGAGAGATCTACTACGTAGAATGTGGATGACCCATGTTCACAGCACCCCATCGTCTTTGATAGAGGTCAAAAGTCATGTTTGGTCAGCAGAGCTCAAATTGTGAAAACATGGTAAAACATGCTATTTCAAAAAGGACAGTTTAGAGAGAAAAACATCCGTGAGACACTGAATTACCTTCCGTCAAGAGATCACGACGAATTTAGGATTTCTGGTTCACTTTCCATTCCATGTTAACGAACATTTTTTTTATTAACTAGGACGGGTAACAGAAAAGGTTTCCACCGTTCAGGTGGCAAGACTACTACATTTCATTGGACTGATTACAAATAAAGAAAAGTTGATTACTGCATCTAAAATCAATCATCATGCAAGGTAAAGTGGAAAAACATTTACAAACAACTTGAAAGTAGGTAGTATTTTAAGCAGATATCAAAATTGAACTGCATTCGAGACAAATGGTGTTCGACGACGGATACAGAAAAATACATAAAAATAAATAATACATTAGTTATACATTTTAATTACTCACCAAGCACCGAAACACTGATGGTGTACGTAATAGTATTGCTGGTAGTTGTCTCGAGCTTGATTACAGTATAAGTTCCCCCATGTTTCATCGATACGTTGTTTACAATTAATGAACCATTTGGATCAATATCGAACTCGCCAGTGTAGTATCCTGTTCCACTCTTTATCGAATCTTGTAAAGTTACTACAGCATCGACCTTAAAAAAGTCCGTTGACGTATACCAAAACACACTATGAACATTCTCTATGAACGAACATTTGATTTTCCCTACAGACCCTAGTTTGATGTACTGAGGAGATCGACACTCTTCTTCTCCGGCAGCTGCGTAAAGCAATAATTTACCACAATTATAGATTTAGGTGAGATGTTTAAGGATGTGGTGAAATATATAGACAATACAGATAAATAAAATAGATATTTTGGTAGTTTTCGGCTTGCTTTTTACCAGTAAAAAAGTCAAATTTAAACCACTGGCAATATTTTCAATTTAACATCATAAGCCAATGAAGTACCATTATGACATTTTGTTACTATGGTGACAGAACAACTTTATTCAGGAATTTAGTCATGAAACAGATCAAACTGGCTATAAAAGCATCTTACTCCTACAAAAAGGGATAAAAGTGTAATATCCTAAACAATCGACCAAAGGTGTTGATAAAATAATCTTTTAATAACCTACCTATAATTATGACATTGAAAATACAAGTTATGGCAGTCAATTGAAACAGCTTCATGACTGTTGTTCTTCTGTAATAAAATTAGAAAACAGAGTGTAAAGCACATCTTAGGTCTAAAATTTAAAAATATATTTTATATAGTTGGACAAACAAATCTCAATGGCCAATCCCCATCTTCACAGTACTTTCCGTGCTGTGGTACAAAATATTGAATTTTATTTACCTTCTTTTAAATGGTGCCCAACATTGTGTCATTTGAATTCTGTACTAAGCAATACTCGTGATACATGCTTTGCTTTCCTAATGACGCCGCACTTTGTATCAAACATGATTTCTGTTTTATTGCTACAGAGTGACTGCACTGTGCAAACCTTTCCTTATAACAGTTTAAGCAAGAAAACAATAGTTTATCTAAGGTCATATCACATTAAAAGAAAACAAAACCATGTAATGGTATCGTTCAAGACATCGCACATCATTGCGCTATGTTATCTCAGCAACGGTAAACGGATTGGAAGGTAGGATTTGGAAAAATAAAATTTATATTCAAGCCTTTCAAAACTGTTGTAATTCCTTAACTTTTAAACAATTAAAATATAAATGTTGTTATAAAATGTCATTTCTATATACTGTCTGGTGGTAGTTTTTTTCGCAGCTCCGAACGATAAAATTCCTTCATCTTTGGAAGCTTTGTGTTGTAGCTATTTAGAGATGTAAAATTAGCAACGAAAGCAGGTTTTCTTTTCCATGAATGGTTATTTTCGAGTCGAAAATTACCTTTCATCATAAGAATTTTGGGAATGTCACAGTTGGAAAGAATAAAGGGTAGGAAAAGCACGTCATTTAGCATGCAAAATGAGCTCATGAGATAGATGCCTAGAAGTAGGTGGGGTCATTGCTTTAATTTTTGTGTTTGCTTGTCCAAAGGTTTGCAAAACTTTGTTTTAATTGCTGGCGGTAGAGACGTATTTATGATTCTCCTATCTAGTATAAACCCTGTGATTTACATCTGTGTCTTTCAATTTACTTATTATTATGTTTCCGAAGATTAAAATGAGATACAAACCTTGCTAAAAAAGGAGTTAAATATTTTTCAGATCTTAGGTAAAAAGGGTTTTATTCGTTTTTTTAAAATAAATATTAGAATGCAACTACTTTCTTCACTAAAATTGCACAGAAATGCAACGCTGACTTGGGGTTTATTATTTTGAGTTTACATCTAAAATACAGTCTCTCAATGTATTAGGCCAGAAAGGTCAGCATGGTATGATAAGTAAATACATATTCCTCATCGCAACAAGAGATCGTTTATTCTTCCGATAATTTCAGAGGGTTCAGGGGATGACCTCCAACTTTTGGGAGAGGGTTAGAGGATTGATGAATAACAACTACCGTTACTTGTATTAAAGGAAATGAAAATGACCTCCCAAACCTCTTTCGATAGATTGTTAGCTTAATGAAAAGTGATATAGGTTATGTCTGAAACGGGGCATTTATACCGACGGCGTGATTGCTGGCTTATTTGCTCATTGTTAGCATTCCTTAGCCACAATAAGGATGCTTTGTTTTTTGACTTATTACAGGGCTTCCCCTAACAAAAGTTGTATTTTTAGTCTAAAGCAAATGGCATCCATTTTATCAGAGAAATTATGGTAGATTAGTGTTTTCGAAGAAGCGATCTTTCGAACTAGAGCAACGTATTGGGTCCGTTGGCCATGTGGCAATAGTTTTGTTAAGTTATTGTGTTTAAAAGAAGGACCCTGTCAAGATAAAAATCTCTCAGTGGGGTGAAGGTTCTTTAAAATTTTTAAGAACAATTTTACGTTGGTGTCAACTCAAGGTTACGTTGCTCATTTCGGGTACACTGTTAAAAATATCAGTCATATTACAGTCTTTTTAACGTAAAGTTGCTGTATTTTCCTTTTCGCAGAAATTTGCTGCATTTTTACAGAAAATTGGTATTGCTACTATAAAAAATATTGTTAAACATGTATTTTATTTTCACTTGAAAACCAGTGTTTCTTTTTTACCTAATTTTACGGCTGCACTGTTAAAATGCTTGACATTTAGAGACACTTTCAGATTATCTTGTGTGTGTGTGTGTGTGTGTCTTTTTGTACATTAATATACTGTCATTTAACAACATTCATTGTTTTTCAACGCCATAAAGGTTTGGTTTTTCAAAGGAAAAAGAAAAACAAAGAAGTTCAATACACCATTCTGCAAAGTTTCAGTTTTAACAGAATTTTTAGCAAATGTATATCCGTTTCCTTTAAAATGAGGTCAGGAGGTTTAGTACCGATTTGTGTGAAAAAAGAAAGTTAAGAAATTTCACACAAGCCTCTCTTCATGTAGTATCAAATACATTGCCTATTTTGCAAAATGGTGTATTTATTATATGATACAGTGAACGTTTTGATCACTGACATCTTCATTAATTGAGGAATGAGTTATTTCAAATTTGTAAAACAGAAGGGCAGCGCGATGTGTGTATTCCCGTAGGCGTCAAAGGTGGCATCGACAAGGCTTTATTTTTGGGAATAACTCGGTATGGGAGATCTTGAGAATGGATTGTCTACCAGCCGGTATGTCTGAAAATTTCTCTCGTTGTTCGTCTCTTATCAAACTTTACTAGCATTGCTTGTCAGAAAATATATTTGTCCATAATGCAAATTGAAAATAAAAAGATTAAATTCATCTAAGCACCGGTAAGAAATCATTTCCCATTACCGTTACAAGAAAATACAAACCCAGTACTACAGTAGGGCTGGTCAAAAATATGCTTTCATAGGCAAACATACTCCAGACAGTTGAAAAGCATTTACACATGAAAACAATCAGTACGAAATATTACCGAAACCTATAATAGTATTTCATCAGATGATTAAAATTAGCAAGTACCTCTGTTGTATGAGGTTCTAGAAATTCAATTCTTGGGACCGTCAAGGCTTCCGTAAAGTAATCAGGACGCAAGTCTGAATTGTTTTTCCTTGTACACACCACGCTTCGTGAAACAACCGTGGAGAAATCAATCTCTCTTAGCAATCATCTAAAACTTACGTTATCAAGTCTTTTTGATAATTTAGGTCGAATCATGTCAATTCTCCGTCAATATTTGCGTGTAACAGTATTTCTAATGGTGATGTTAATCCATGGAGACGAGAAAGTGGTTAATGTTAGTTATATTATACGTACGTGCGATTATGCTTTGCTTGAAAGTTGTAACAACAAACCTGGAAGGACTATTACATGGAAATTTCAAGACGTCGTTATCTTTGTTAATACAAACTACATCAGACAAGAACTGAGCAGCGGATTACAAATACTTTTAAACGGTTCTCTCTATATACAGTCTGTGTCTCTTTACCATGAAGGAACGTATGAGTGCACACATGGTCCAACTATTCTGTCAGTATATTTTGTAACTGTTGAAGGTTAGTACCGTTAAAGCCCCATGGTTTTAGTATTCCTTAAAACATCTGCCAGTGAACAATTGGTCTAATATCTTGATCTGCAAGTCTGTTACATCATTGTTCATTGAAACTGCAAATTTCTTCAGAAGTTAGGTTCTCCACAATCTAGTATCATGGTACTTGAAACACAAATGAATAACTTAAAACATATTCAATATCAGAGAATACACAAAATAACACGCAGATATTTTTAATGACATAGAATTTTAAAAGGTTTTCTCAAACTTTTATGCGTATCATATAGATACATTTGACCAATACTTTTAAACAAAGTTGCTTAAGATAATTGTTTCAAATCTGACTTTAACAACATAGATGCCTGGAAAGCAGTACCCTACTGCTGTCTTTCGCTTTAGAGTCTGGCTGTAATCTCTAAATGCTGCTTACATGTGTGTTTTATTTTGAAGGAAAAAACAACAAACAGGTTTCGTCGTTCTACTGGATTTCAAATGCTAAGCTAAATTTTGCATCCTGAGAAAAATGATATAGATGCACTTCGATATGTTCTAAGTGTTGAAACACAGTCATAAATATCTGGGAAAGTTATTTTTAGCCTCACTCTAACATCTTCTTAACATCTACTTATGTCAAAGGAAGCTGTTAGCAAGGTTAAATTTATATGTAGTACGAAAATCATCATGTAAGGGTAATTAAAACATGTTGTGTCGCAAAGAGATTTTTACGTTAAAGATAAGTACTACTAAATCAATTGATCACAGCAATTGAAGCTAAAGATTTCATCCTGTTCTTAAACTCCTAAGCAGGTTTTAGTTGTAATTATGAAGTTAATTTTTGTTCTGAATTCGGATTTTAAGGAATATAACTCGCGTTTGTGCCTTTCAGCGCGAATCGTACTCGCCAATCGTAATCGGTGCAGATGTTTTTCGAAGACCAAAATCTAGTGCTCAAAGCTTTCTTTTTCCAAAAGCTGAGAAAATGATTACGACCTAATGATATTCTTTTGATTGGGCAATGGCACAATAAAATCTGTCTCTATCAATAAGAAAATAAAAACACGCTAATTGCACATATCCCATCAAAATATATTGCATTCCTTAAGTATAATGAAAGCTTAACTTCTTTCTTCCAATTTCGTAGACAATTTGTATTCTTAGTGTACCATTGTTAACTAAATCTTTCACACACCCTATTTGTAAATGCAGATAACAAAAGTAAAAGAAATAGCTTCATTACAAGTATAAATTTTAAAATGGGGAATTTGTCTTTTTCCCAAATGTAACTTCAACTGAAGTACAAATACAGCAGAAAGATAAAATTGTTACCCTGGCATTATTTTTTACCCAGCATAGTAGATGGTTCCTTGAATTGACAAATGGCGTAAATTTAATCAATTAGACTCAATTAATGTGATCGTATTCGTCAAACAAATGTCCTGCAATTTTTCAGGAACTTAACAGACTACACATAATCTATCTTTAATGATCTCGTATGTCTAATTTTATGAAAAAGTTGTCCTTAACTTTAAATTTAAATTCCCCCTCCCCTCAAAAAAGAAAACAGGAAATCATGTAGACAGCAATGACTTGCAAGGAAAGATAAAATTACGCTTTTCGTTGGTTACAAAAGACAACAATTATGATATTGTTGGCTAGCTAGAGGTATTATTAATACAATGAAACAGTGGAGAAATGTTTATACAAAAATTCCCCTTAAGAGTTCAACTTTGTAATATGAAAGAAATTGCCTCGATGCATTCTTTAATTTTGTGATTATTTTGAAGATCTTTTTATTCCAGTCATTACTATTAACAATGGAGAATAGATCTGTGCAGGGATATGTTTATGGCTTGCAAATTATCAATCGATTGGCAGGAAAGGAAGCTTTATCCAGATATAACAGGCAGGATATAAGTAGTGGAAATATGGGTCATGGAGTCATGGAAATACCCTGAATATTTTCACCTAAAGAATTAACCTTGCCTTAATACTATGGAAAATTTAGTCGAGTAGAGACAAAAAATGAAATCTTCGTAGACAGGTTGGAAGTGAAATTTCTTTAATTCAACTGAATTCAAATACGCAATTTATGCAATAGTTTTACTCTTGAGAAAATATTACCATACAAATAAACTATCTGAGAGAAAGTGTGCAAATATTACGCAAACAGAGAAGCCCCTGTCGTTTAGGTTAACTACTTCCAGGATTAATGTTTTGTTTCCAGTCACGGAGCGTTACCAGTTAAAAGTTATTCGAAGGTTGCACGGACTACTGCAGCACAGTGCGACAAGACAATAACTAATTTGCTGAAATGTATTTAAAAAGAAGTAAATTCTGCCATCTCATCTTAAACTTGAATAAGTGATCAAGGAAAACTTGCACAGTGAAAAGCCTTGATCAACAATGCCCCTTAACGGAACTTGAATAAATTTTGAGTAGATTTGGATTCATGAGGTATATTTTTCATTTCGCTAAAAACAAATGAAGGTCTTTGACAGTAATAATTGTTTCTGTATTTACGTTACTCACAATAACTACTACTTTCCCATATGCTGCATAGCGAACTGGCTTATGCAGGTGCATCGGGAAATAATTTATATATTTATGGGTAAAATGGTGTATATAATTAAACGCCAGTCAACAATACCATATTAAAATATTAAAAGTTTGACCTTTGAAAAAAATCACACACAGTAAAGCAGTGACTTCAACCAAAGAAAGAACGCTGTTGCCAGTAGGCTAACACGTAGAAATATACATCCGCCAAGTTGCATCTACTGCAGTAAATTAACAAAATACGGTTATCAATATCACATAAGGCTTAAAGTACAGTGCTCTAACTTTTATTTTGCTGTATTTCAAGAGTTTATAGAAAAAGATTAGAAAGTTATCTATGCAACACTTGTTCCTTCAACGAGTAACCTTGACCTGATTTGTTGGAGGCAAAAGCATGCAGCTATGAAAGAAACGTTAAAGAAAAATGCAAGTTAGTATGCTGGTTTCCTCTGCAACAGTCAATTATATATTTTATCGTCCAAATAGCTTTATGTCCTACAGCAGGGATTACAATACATTTACTCCCCTACCTCCCCACCCCCTTGCAGGTCCAACCACAAGTTCAGAATGTGTATCGCCTATGTTCTGGCTAATTTATTAGGCCTACTGGGACGGTATAAAAACTCATTTTTCCGTGATCTTACAGAATATTTTTAAATAACAGCCCATAGACTTACTGTGGTTTTCTGTTGTACTTTAAGTTTGTCTTACTGAATATTGCAAGCCGGTGGCTAAGGAACATATACATTCGTAGTCTATTTGCTTTTGTCAAAGGAAAAATGCAGTTCCCCAGTTTGAGTTAGTGTACCCTGTCATTCCAAGTCAGGAATGTCTCCTATCAATAATTGGCAATATTGTTGTAACTTATATGTTAAATTCGTGAATTCAGACTGCAATTTAGTTCCACGGTTGACGTTCATGACTCACGGGGACTGCATTTGAAATGGGAAACACATACTAAAAATGTTAAGAAATAATTGATTGCTTCACAGCTTGTGACTGAGGACAATTATCATGTTTACATTGTGAAAGAACTGGCAGATGAAGATGCTACGAATGTGCATTCACTCTGTCTTTTTTGGTCAATTTCGTGCAAATTGTCTAGTAAATCTAGGATGAAACCAATTAACAATAAAATAGTTTTTTTAATTGTGATCTGTTGGAAATTTTGGGAATATGCTGGAGTCAATATTGAATGTTAAAAGACAATTCTACTACGAAAACCCTTTTTTGTAATGCTCTTTGTTGCACCGTAAAAAGTAGAACTGCTCTTTGCTGTATCGTTAACAGAATCAATGGTAAACCCCATGTGACTTAAATCCTGCCTTAAAAGAAGGGTTTAAGCAAAGATTTACTTTTCATATGTGAAAGAGGGACTAAATCTATGATTTTGGTAAAACTTTCATTCAAATCGGACATGTATTACTCGAGATATCAGCAAAAGAAGTTACTAAATTTGTAACGCAAAGTGAGCTTGAGGCAAGGGGGAGTTATATCACTAGGCAGCTCCCTGATATCACTTCCTCACATTGATAAGGAATGCTTTGTTTCTTTTGTTTTTTCAGTCTGTTGTGTTGACCTTGAAATTACTAACAGGGATAGGACCTACCAGTTGGGAATGTGGAGTTTGTAATTTTCTCATGCCTCTCATGCAATCATATTCCAATAAAATTTGATTGTTGAGGAGAAAATTGGCAATAAAGTTTAAAGAAAAACAAAAGACTGCTCATTAATGTGAGGCTATGACATCATATGTGCTTGCTTTAAGTTTACTTTGTGTTGAAAATGTGACAACTTTATCTGCTGATATCTTGAAAACCACACATCGGATTTCAATGAAAATTCACCAGATTGCTTAGAATAAGTACCCCTCTAATATAGCAAAGCTTGATTTGAACTTAGACCCTTCTTTTAACAGGATGGACGCAACTCCATTCATGGATTCGATTTTGTTTAATACTAAGAAAGATTCTTGGTCTTACTTAAAACAATCTTCGTGGTGTTTAACCGAGTGAAAAACCACTCTACACATTTATCCGTAAAAAGCCCTTTGCCTTAAGTTTTTATTTCAGATTATTCATTGTCTTTCATCTACTGTGGCCTTTTGCCAGTTGAAATTTTTAAATCAAAACAAAATTGATCTTCATTCACAAAATTCACTTTCAAGTCGTTTTCTCACATAAATCATCACTATATTTCATCACGAGAAACTGTTTTTGGTACACCGCAAAGGACCTCCTTGTGATTTCTTAGGAATTTAACCATCAGCTTCCAGGCTTTGCCCAACGTTTAAAAGTGGGCTTTGTCAATTTATCTAATCTACAACAGCCAAGTTTATCTGTTTGTTTGAGGGATGGATAACGCGATTAGCAGACACTCAAAACATCGCGGGAATACATATATGAAGTTTCAGGTCACACTATACCAAGGGTGGCGCCAGCAGGGGGCCAGGAGGAGTCATACCTTCGTCTGGGAAGGTTGTCCCCCGTCGGGAAAATGTTCCAATTTCGTCGGGGAGCCTTAATCCGTACGGTAAAATATGTAATCCCAATGACCTTCAATCGCCCCGACGAGCTGCTTAAGTTTGCTCATATTCTTCAATAAAGACCCAAAATTTTCCAATTTTTCTTTAAAAGCACCCAAGTTTCTCAACTTTTCTTCCATAAAAATCCATTTCTTTTTCAAAATTCCTTCAATAAAACTCCAAAATTTTCAAGTTTTTGTACAAAAAACAAAACATTTTTCGGCGCAAAATTTTGTGTTTCTTATCCTTTTGTCAACTCTTTGTCTTTGTCGTGGTTTTGGTTACTGGCCCCCTCCTGTTGGGGAGTTTGGCACCCCTGTCGGGCATATCTTAGCGCCACCGCTGTACTATACATCAAAATGCTACAGTCAACAGGTATATAGCTGCTCGCAGATTTACACAAATGAACTTAACTACTATGTAATACTCCGTATCAGGATTGTGAAGATGAGTTTCAAATATAGCTGCCACCTAGGAGAATAGTTGAATCGACTTTGTTTTCAGAAACGAAGATGTCGAACCATCTTTACGTATTCCGTTATAGCGGATATAAATTATTTTGCAGTTGTTAACATCGTCCTGCTGTCTACTCTGATGGCCAGGGGCAGACTGAGAAGTCGGGCAATTGGGCACTGCCCGAGGGCCCACACAGATAGGGGGCCCACACTGTCATTCGGAAATTTTAACCCCTGATGCTTATTGCAGTTGTAAAAGACATTGCTCGCAAACTAAAAACTGACAAAGATAACATCATAAACAGGATTACAGAGTCTTCTGTTGAGCTGAGTGCTTTACTACCTGTTTTTCTCCAACCTTACAGACACTGATTGGTGAACAATTGTCTAATAATTTCCAGAACATTTATTGTTATACAAGTCATAAATTCACATGCAACTTTTATGTTTTGTTGATATATATAATAAAATAACTGGTTAAATACTTGCTATTATTAAAAGTTTAAAAGTTGTTACTTGTTAGAGTCTTTAATGTATATATATACTGTAAGTAACATGCATGTGTAACAAATGTGTATTATGTTTTATTTAAATCATATTATTTTAATAATTGTATTTGAACATACCATCTCTTGACTTAAATTAAACATTAAAGTTTTGAAAAGTGAGCTTTGTTAATGTGAGGACTGGTATTGAGTTGGTAACCTATGTGGGATAGGATGTGGCCATCATAATTAATTTCGGTGAGGGGAAGTTGATTCAGGTTGAGAAGGAGGGCTCCATACCCATTTTTCCCGGGGGCCGAGTTCATTGTCAGTCCGCCCCTGCTATATTGAAACCTTTTCGTTCAGATCCCGTACAAAACTACTTGCAAGCAAGGCGAGCAAACGTGAGCAAACTGATGACTCATTGTTTATTCTCGCCATTCACTCCCATTCAATAGTACAGAGATCACCCACCGGATCTCATCTAAATGGGGAGATGAATATGAATAATCTCTTTTTGATGGAGAACATGTTGTCCAATCAGCTTGATTTTTACGTAGTCAAAGGAGTGAAGTGATCTCCTTTGCATGCTGTTTGAACTAACTTTCTACGTTGTACAGTGTTAGTTTGAGCTAGCTGTGAATTGCGCAATACTGACTAATTTGCGGCTGTCACACAGTATTTTGGGGGCTGACTAGACGAATCTACTTTAAAGTTTGGTCAAATTAAACACATCAAAGAAAAGAAAATAAAATTTTCTTCCAGGAACTATTTGAACCTAAGCTGTACGTCTAGTATAAGTGACAAAACTGTGAGATAAAACCTCAAAAAGGCTTGTTTTGAAACGAATTTACCCCTGCAGAGGACACACGGTAAATGGCTATTCAGAAAGGTTTCAGTACCGGGCGGCGGCGGTGAGTGAGTGATGGCCAATTTATACTTCAGAATTTTGCTGTAAATCCTCGCTGTAAAGCTATGACCAACATTTTGTGGCCATCCCTTGATCATCCGAACCAATCACCGACGTTTTTCGGTGTTTGAAGTGTCCAACTTTTGTAGCTTTATAGCTCTATACTGAAGCATGAATCTTGTACAGATGACCATGGCTCAACATGGCTATTACTAAGTGCCGTTGCAGTTTCATAAGTTTTCTGTTTCAAGGTCACTCATTTCGTAACTCCAGCCTTCGTAATCTCAGCATCGAAGCCCTTTGCATAAAGAAACACTTCACAAGGCCCCACCACCGATTCACACGTTAAAACAAGGAATGTCTTTATAAAGAACACTGAATTACGCGTACTGCATTTTTGAGACAGTGCTCTCACGCATGTCGTCACATTGTATTTCTATAGAACTCTTCCTACACAAACCCGATTTCTATAGGAGTTCGAGTGAGGTGTGCGTTCGACCGAGTGATGGATCTACTATAATCAATTTCTATGACAGTTGTTTCACACACTATCAATATTTTTCCTGGCTCCGCGCGCTTCAAAATTTAGCTCAATATTGTCTTTGTTATCAATATCCTCCGATAGCAACTCCCGCAGAATCCACAGCAGCAAAATTGGAAGCTGTCTACAAATTCCCAGGTGAAAGAATGGCATTTTGATTGGCACAGTTCTGTTGGTGAAATAAAAGCGTCTCAATGCAGAACCTGAATGCAAGTTTGTCATAGAAATTGTAATTCCAGCTCGCTTTGCACTCACTCGTCACGGTTTGCACTCCTCATCACCATTATTAAGTTAACAATACATGAAACTTTTCTAATCACAACACTTTTTCGAAAACAGAGATACATCTCCATCCTCTGTGCGGGTCTGACATTAATATGGGATCTTTCAAGCCAGTTTGTGGCATGATGTGGAAGATTAAAAGAACTTATTTGACATTGTAAATTTAAAAAAAATACCGAGCTCTTCGCGCACAGCCATAATCAGTATAGATGGTTATTGATTGTTAAAACATTTACGACGAAAAATCATTCTGAAACGCGCTTGTCTGTTCTTTACCCCTCTTGCCATACATATCAGGGGTTCTAATTCTGTTCCATCACCGATACTCCCACTCCCTAGTCGTAAAGTGCTCGGCGTCATACTCTCTAGTCTAATTTTGATGTCAGCTAATACGCATCATGTCAGTACCCCATTTTATCTAAGTAATCTAGAGGTTCCAGGAGCCTTTACACCTGTGTCTGCCAGCCTTAGATACCCTTTTATAATGCACAATTAAGCAATGGAAAATTTTCGTAATAGTCCAAGAATGTCACTTTGGACCCCACGCATGTATTTTTAAGAAAAACCCTTCCTTCAAATAGAAGGCAGTAGCCTATATTAGCCAAGGGGGGGGGGGGGGCTTTAGAAGGATCGTTGACAGCACATGACTTTCTCTTAAACAACATACCGTAATCTCCTCTTTCACCTTACCAAGATTATAATTCACTAAGATATGGACATTTTCCAGCCATATATGATTAGTTCTCAAAATATCCCCCAAAGATAACACCATTTTGTTTCATCTAAGCAACCCTACGATAACAATCCCCTTCCACAGGGGGCACCTCATGTAGTGTCAAAGGCAGTATCCCCTACTGTTTTATACAATTGCAGGGACGCATAAAAGGGTACAATTATTTACCCAGACCTTGGGGTTGCCTGAGGTTGCATTACGACGTCATCTGTAGTGCCCCATCATTAAATCCTGGCTGGGCCACTGGCCGTGGCAATACTTTGTGCTCCTGCCTTTCGCTGGGTGTAATTACTGCAAAGCAGAACCTTCTGCTTCACCCTACAGTCGCCTTGTGTTCAGCTAATCGTTCCATCACGGGGCGTTTGTTGTTAGCAGGGAACACCTCCCTGGCTTGAGTGTGATCTTTTACAAACGGAGTCTGAGGTTGCATTACGACGTCATCTGTAGTGCCCCATCATTAAATCCTGGTCTTTGCATGATTGAGGACATCCCGAACCTAGAACAGGTTTAACGTAAGCTAGATTTGTAATATTTGGAGACTCTCCTAGCGTACCACATGAAAGATAGACCGGCCTCTTAACATATTCGTCACATTCTTTCCTGTAAGTTGCCTGATTGTTAGGTTATTTATAGGTAGTTACTATAATTCAATCTGATCAATACAGGTTTAAAGAGCAGAAATAATACTTAAGTCTCCTCTTATGTGTTTGGATTGCTTCAGGAAAGTATACACTGCTTAAAATTATCTAGGCTGTTGTAAAATATTGATAAAAATCGTTGTTTTGACTGTTACTTTCTACAACAGTTGTAATGATCATGCAGCCAACAGTAGTAAGGTTAAGTGTTTGCGAAGCTAACTGATTTCTTTTTATCTGCCAGTTTTGGTAATGAAGATGAAGTCATCATCTCGGTTAATGAAGGATTGTTGCACTCATTATGTGGGTAGTAATCAAGCCGAAAGTTGTTGCATCGTGTGAAAGTTAGATCCGCATAAGTTTATACATGGAGATAATAACGAATGTCAAGTTTACATTCTTTTGAGCATGTCGGATGCCGGTGTACTGTGATGTTTGGCAGCCGTCTTAGCTATCAAATACAAGCAGAATTTAAAATGTAAAGAGCGCGCTATTAGAAAATGATGAGCAAGTAACTGCGTATATTACCGTGACTTTTTCTAAAACTCCCCTCAATTCTGTGGGGAAGAACCGAAGGGCGAAACAAACTTTTCTCCGGAAAAAGTTGTTCTCCCTAAAAAGCTACGTAGGCTACCCTGAAGAAGCACAGTACTTAAAATGATAAACATCTTGATATTCACCTACGTATGTCTCTGTCTGCCATTGGTATACATTGAGGTGCAACTATTTACTCAGATTATACCCAGAGGATTATATCACTACCGAGTCAAAGTTTTATTGTCATAAAAAAATGTAGGTGTTTCTTCCGCTCCCAGAGTGTAGAAATCACGACTGATAATAGTATTTATAATTCAGTCTTTACAGACAGTCCAAGATTATCTCAAAGGAATAATAATATGCAGTACACATAAAATCTATCCATTACATCTCTGCCACATGACACCTGATACCTACACGTTAAACTTATAATCTAACAATTTTACACAGTCGATGCTCGCCAATGACTTTTATCAAAACCTAAAAATAACCGTTATGAATAAATTCTGATGGAATTTCATAACCCTCCCTTCCCCTGCTGCTATTTCTTTCATATTAATCTAAACATTTACCTTTAGGACAAAAATTCATTTACCATAATTTGAATTATAAATAATAACAAATGTGGTGCAATGAATAAATAAAACACAAACCATCAACCTCTCCGTCTTAGTAAAACTTTTATTCTATTCAAAGGGATTCCTTTGAAAAGAAAGAAGTCACACGGCCTGTTTGCAGTCACAGTTAAAAACTACACAATACTATTAACATAGTGTAAACCACTACTATTCCTTTGTATGGCGTGGTTTTCACAAATGCTATAGTGTGTTTTCAACATTAAAATTACGAGAAGACGTATACGACAGTTCAACAATAAGTAGACTTGTAATTCTGTGGGAAGTTCTGTTTACTTTTGGGGTCTGTAATCTCAAAGTCCATGGTTCATTATTTTAATGATTTTGATATCATATAGTTGAATGACTCGTTAATAAGCTGTTTTTGTCGCGAAATGGAATAGCCCGTAAACAAGTTTAATGCTGAAATTTACAATATGCAGTTAAGACAAAAGCTTAAATTTGACGGTATACCACAGTATGCTTCTAATTTAACTAAAAGCAGGTTTACTAAATTATACCCCAAACTATTTCTGCTTGGGACCAACTAAACTTTCAACTTCAATTACTTTCTTATGGATAGCCAGTAAGGAGTGTTTGTCCCTCAGTTGATGGTTGCAAAGAGTCACATCGGAGAAGGGAACCACCATGTATAAGTTCCTTATGGATCCGGATATCAACTTAAATTTCAATATCAGTAGCGTTATTTGGATCATATTAATCTATTTTGGATTGTATGATTGCACTACATTGATCTAATGTGCATATAAATATTCAGTCGTCAAGTTATCAAATGAAATAAGTTAAGGTCTATTAAAAAACATTAAGTAATCTAAAAAATAAACGAAAAATGAAACCACTTAACAGCTTAGATTAGTTATTCTTTAATAAAGCAAAAACAATGTAATGCACAGTTTGGGTGATCAAGCATTGGATGGAGCCTCTTTTTCAGTACAAAAGATATTTAGTGTATATAAATAGTAAAGAAACTATGGTAAACCTTTTGTATCAACACAATTAAAACCTATTCTAAATTCTTTAACATTGATGATAAAGTTGTGCTTTTCCTTTTGTAATTAGCATTATAAGGGTGCTTCAGATTATCTCACGTTAGAAGAGTCGTTCTATTTACAATAAATTTACCAGTCCAATTTACTTTTCTGTCAGTTTCGGTTAATTATTTCTGTTACCATGTTCAATATTTCTAGAGACCAAGTGCTTGTGAGACTCTGGTAATGTACTTTCCAATTATCTCCAATCTAATTGTTAGAAAAGGCGAATTCCCATAGACACAAAGAAAAGGTTTACGAAGTTAGACGTCTTTTCAGTTTCACAGGAGACGTGGGTTAGTGTATTGCCACCTGTCAAGAACAAATAGCAACATCTCAAAAGAAAAAAAAACTCCATTTTTAACAACCTTTGTAATTTGTTTAAAGGCATTGTGTGGTGAAACTGCGTACTGGTCCGATATAAAAGAAAAGACATTTCAGTTACTTGTCACACTTAACCCAAGATTTCCCCTGCCTTTTGAATATGGTTTACCTTTGCAGAGAACTTCCTCTAGGCATCCTCAAGGTCACAATAATATCATACCAAGTGGGCAAATTGCTTCAGATTCCTTTTGTTGTTCTTTATAATTGGATACATTGCTTATCCATGAAACTTGATAGCGTTGAGATGTTTGGATATTTTCAGCGTCCATATAGTGCAAAACTGTTTTATGAGGAATAGTTAAAGACAAAGTTGTAAAATATGCAATATATATATATATATATATATATATATATATATATATATATATATATATATATATGTGTAATAAGAGTAAAGTAAATGGTGAAAGTCAACTACATGCTAAAAAGATGGACAAAAAGCACCGGGCTTGGAAGCTTTCGGTTTTTAATCAACCTTTTTCAGCCAAACTGATAAAAAGCAAGCATACAAACTGTTAAAAGAGGCAAACGTACGACTTGAGCAAGTAAAAGCTTAAAAAATACCTGAGCGTTACAGTGATAAAAGGTAAGAATCTCAAAGCGAATAAAGGCTGATAACTTTCCAAAGAGCTTAAAAAAAACATAAAAAGGTAGAACACTAAAAATTACAAAAGTTATGAAAGCCGACTGGCAGAAATAAAAGAGGCAAGACAATCCTAAAATGGGTTTAAAAAGGATTACAAGTTGGGCTGAAAGGAGAGGGCGGGCAAGGGATTAGTTTAAGTAACTGACCCTCTTGTGTGAATTGAATTCCTTTCTTTTATTAAGACCGAAAGGATGGACAGTAACCAGCTGAGCCATCCAATAAGCTTCTCTTTTTGTTAAAATTATGTCCACATTGTTGGTGCTATGAATTTTTCGATAATAATGAAACGAATATTGTTGAGCATATGTGGATTAGAATTAAAATGCACAGCTAATTCACATCTTCCTTTGTTGTGGATAAGATCAGACTTATGGTTACGAAATCTAACCTTGAATTGAGTAGCAGTAAAGCCCACGTACTGTACTTTACATTTTAAACAAGTTGCTAGATAAATGACATTGTGAGTAGTACAAGAAAGATCATCAACGATTTGGTATCTTCTACCTGTACTCATGCTAGTGAAATGTTTACTGTCATCTATTTTTGTATTTTTGTATTTTTGTATTTTTTAGTGTTCTACCTTTTTATGTTTTTTTAAGCTCTTTGGAAAGTTATCAGCCTTTATTCGCTTTGAGATTCTTACCTTTTATCACTGTAACGCTCAGGCATTTTTTAAGCTTTTACTTGCTCAAGTCGTACGTTTGCCTCTTTTAACAGTTTGTATGCTTGCTTTTTATCAGTTTGGCTGAAGAAGGTTGATTAAAAGCCGAAAGCTTCCAAGCCCGGTGCTTTTTGTCCATCTTTTTAGCATGTAGTTGACTTTCACCATTTACTTTACTCTTATTATATTCATTCTCTGGTGATGTCTGTGAATCCTCTTTGGATCCTACTTGCTGTTTTGAGAAATATTGTTGGTATACAGCTTTTTCACTCCACTTATATATATATAATATATATATATATATATATATATATATATATATATAATATATATATAATATATATATATATATATATATATATATATATATATATATATATATCTATATATATATATATATATATATAAACGCTGTAAAGATATGCAGTACTGTATCTGATCAATTTGCCCAGATGATATGACATATTTCCCATCATGCACTGAGGAAGCTAAAACATGGTAATTCTTCCCAACGTGGTATCGCTCAACTGCAAGATGATATTAAGCTGGGATTTGGATTGCCTTAAACAAAAGAATGCTGCAATTTTTAAAATATCAAATTTGATCAGCAGTACATACTTTTAACCTTAGTCGGTCGCCTGGATAAGACTTCATTTTGTTTGTTTCTCAAAGAAATGATTTCACATCAACAGGCACTGCCTATAGCAACAAACCCAGTCGGATATTGCATCAGTCATGAAACAGGCCACTTTATAGTACCATTACCATGTGCTATTATTTTTGTGAATTATGCAAATGCACAACCGCTGAGGTCAAGTTTTCTCTTCTGGCGACTCGAACATCGGAAAATTGACACTGAAGTCAACTGGTGCGGTAAAGTAGGGATACCTGAAAAGGTAATGGGGGCTTTACCCGGTTCTTATGTCCCTGAACCAATTGCCCTATACATAGAATGACAAAATATAATGTGCACTATTCAAACTTACAACTACCACTATTATTCTCGCCTTGTAAAGTATATTGCTGCCTAACTTTTGCCTCTCCTGCAAATGTTCGTGACTGCGTCACTGCATTAGAGAACCAAAAGTGAAATCAACAAACGTCTTGTCAGTGGATCCGACTGCATATTCACATTACACTTAGGTGACAAGTGCATCAATCGTTTGTTCAAAAATGTCGAAAATAAGTTCTTACAAGAAAACTATTTTATTTTCCATTTTGAAATTGGTAGCAAATAGTAGTAGTTTTTAAAGTGATTCGGTGTGTTTCCCAAAAGAAAAATACACAAAAAGGTCCTGTCCAAATATTTCGTCAGCCCAGTAGAACAAAACGGACAAAAAAGATCCCACACAGGAGTGCTTCTGCCAAATATTGTTCAATCATTATAAAAAAATAACGGTAAAATTATAAAAATCGATAATGTTTGCAAACAATCTTTATTCCATTCTATCCCACCCCTGGTTGCCCAAGCCAATGAGAGTACACTAATAGCTATGGATATTCATTGAGCCGAAACATCACACAAACAGTGCACGCGTACATTTGGGAACACGAACTCCAGTACTATACTTAACCGAACGCCTATAGCTACATACATGTAGACTATACTACATTGATCCTTAAGTTTGCGAAAAATAACGAAGGTAAAATTAAAGGGAAAAACATTTATGATGAAAACACTTCTTTCAGAGTTAGATCTGATACTAAGAACCAACTAGACTTACCATCGTTATTGTATGACAGTACTACCTCCCCGGAGGTAGTACTGTCATACAATAACGATGGCAAGTCTCGGTACTTACATGGTTATAATAACAGAGATTCAGAGAACACTTTTGGGGTCATTCAAATTCTTGATGGTCAAACCACCGTGGCAACCTGTCTGGCCTATCGGTATCAGCTTGAAGTGTAACATATGACTGAATGAGTTTTCTTTTGCTTTTACAAGTCATGAATACTGTGTAGTTTACATCCTACATAGTCACACCTTTCCCATCCGAATGCAGGAAGATTCGGTGTCACATAAGTCCACTACATGTATTGTTCTTCGGTACATGCTGCCTCGTTACTCGTGACACACTGCATATTCTGTGAGATAGGCGTGGTTTAAGCTGCTTAATTATACAGAGAACGCTATTTTCAAAAGAGCTTGCAGATTTTTAATTATTTTCACTTTTATTTTTCGTCTTAAAGGCTTTATCCAAGAAAATCACATGTTTCATACTGGCAAATAAAGAAAAAACGTTAGATCGTATATAATTCGATTTTCGATACACACGGAATAACTTCGTATCTTT
The DNA here is from genome assembly GCA_029531755.1 of Holothuria leucospilota. Lineage (NCBI taxonomy): Eukaryota > Metazoa > Echinodermata > Holothuroidea > Aspidochirotida > Holothuriidae > Holothuria > Holothuria leucospilota. The sequence goes on from JAIZAY010000118.1 coordinate 76,187, forward strand.
CAACGAAGAGTAAACCCAAGCAGATTGTTTAAAGGGTCTCTAATATCACCCCAGACAGTAAAAATCTTCCCTACTACCTTTACTTTTAGCCCCTTCTCCAATTTAAACCAAATCACCTGTCAAGTACACTTTCAAGGCGGAACCACAATAGCCTTCACTGAGTTTAAATTGCTTGATCCAATATTGTCTCACACAAAGTGTGTTTTAGCTTCATTGGGAACACCACTGACTTTGCAAGTCATTGTTGACCAACCAGAGTTGTTTGAATGAATGTCAATCAAAATGCCGTCATCAACTGAATTATGGCTCTAGGGCTATTCCTTAATATGGTTGGGCAGGGAACTGCTGGTAACTACCTGGTTTGGGGATGTTATGCCCCCTTTAAAAAATCTCCCCTTAAAAACACTAGCTAAAACTTATGTCTACATAAGGTCCTCTAACATGGGTAAGGTAATCCAAGAGATAGGTATCAAAAGTAATCATTCCTTCAATATCTATGCGTATTTTGTAATAATTCCTGGGGACAGTAGCATCACCCCAAATATGTTAAGGAATATCCATGTACCTCTATTAGCAATTGGTAACTGCACTTTTATTTACATTAATTCATACAATAGCATCACTTACATTAGTCAAATATTACTTGACAATAAGTTATGTACACAGGTAAGTTCAGACAGTATTGTTTTCATATGGACTGGATCAACTTCAACCAAATGTGACAACTTCATCTGCTAATACCTGGAGAACGACACATTGAACTTCAATACTAATTTCACCCAAATGCTTACGTTGAGTACCCCTCTGTCTAACACACCAAAACGTGAGTCAAGCCTATTGGCTACCTTTCTTGTACAAACCGACTTTTATTGGAAGATGTATTCTTTTATGCTGTGGAAGACGAGCCCTTCAACGCTAGTACGGAAGGATCAAAACCAGAAGACAAAAGCAAGGTGTCTGGTGGGTCCTCCTGGGATTTTTCCTAAATAAAATGGCTTTGGCAACTAGTCTGGGTCATTTTTTTTAACAAAACCAGACGTTCCCTGTGTAATCAGAAAAGGCTATTTTGAAAGCATTTTGTGTACCAAAGACTGCAAATTAGTGTTGACCAAAACATTCATCACAATGTCAAGGGAATTATTTTTTGACCATGTTTAATTACATACAACCAGGACCAAAATTGACCACACTCTAAAAAAAGTTGGTTAAAAAGGGTTGGGAAAAATTCAAAGTGCCCAACCAAGGCAGTTTGGTAACCAACAAAGTGGTAAAACAGATTAACCAAGTGGGTTGGTTACCCTTCAGGTTGGGTAAAGTCCATCTCTCTTGCAATATTACCCAGGTTGGTTAAAGTGAACTGATTTGCGCGCCATACGTACATACACAATTAATGAAAAGGTACTATACTGTGCTGCAGTATACGGACAGTACGTACGTACCTACGTACGTAATGTTGGGCAAAAGAACCGAAAAACCTATTGACCAACTATTGGTGAAATGGTTTAAGTGAATTTCCTTACCTTACACTGGTTAAACATACCGCCAATTAATTCTTTTAATAACACCTATTTCCAAATTTTTACATTCACAGTTAACATTTTGCAAAACGTTTACTTACACTTTGTGAAATTTTTGCTACAACAATTTGAGAAAAGTGCATGTTTAAAATGCTGTGAAATGTTTATATACCTATCCTTTGAATGGAGCATTCCGAATTTTTCAAAGCAAATTTGTGTTTATCCTTTATTGCAGGTCTAATTAATACAAATTGAAGCTGGCAATGGTGAATTCTTACAGAAAATTTTGTTTCTCAGTTGTAAAATGCAACATAAAAAGGGAGAAATGAAATATCGTGAAGAAAATTGTATTATTAATCGTTAATAATAACAAACAAGTCTCACTGAATATATAAAATAGCCAGACCATAACATTCATTTATATATTCATTTATATATGAATTTCTAATTAAAAAAAAGTGGCTAGCATTAGCCACTTACCTAGCACAGGAGTGTCCGTGATAACGACGGCGGAGCTCACGACGCTCCCAGGGTGGGACCTGTTCTATTCAGCCAGTCTAGAACGGGACCACTGTCAGGTGGTGTCAGTTAAGTCAAAGTTTGTCCCTTGGGGACGTTGTTACTCCTTCGGGGAGCAGAACTCCTTCGGGAGTATTGTTTGGTTTTCGCCCCTGGCTCTTCGCCAGAGAGTCAGGGGACTTTTGGAAAAAAAAAAGTGGCTAGCATTAGCAATGTTTTGGTTTTCGCCCCTGGCTCTTCGCCAGAGAGTCAGGGGACTTTTGGAAAAAAAGGATTAGCAATGTCAAAGTTTGTCCCTTGGGGACGTTGTTACTCCTTCGGGAGTATTGTTTGGTTTTCGCCCCTGGCTCTTCGCCAGAGAGTAAGGGGACTTTTGGAAAAAAAAAGCAATGCCGGTAGCTTTTAAAACTTGTAGAAGGTCACTTCTCTGAGATGTTCTAACCCTGTTGGGTGACTTGTTTTACCCAACCGTTGGTTCCGTATGCCTCCTAACCGGAACTGGGTAATAAATTACACAACTTGGTTGGTTAAATGTTTTACCTAAAAGTTGGGCAAAATTTTTGCCCAATTGGTTGGGCAATAATTTTTAGAGTGCATAGTCGAACTTTCCTTATGTCAGTAAACAGCTGTGGCTGTGTTTTGTTGCAGATGTAAATTTGAATGCGTTTTGCAAAGTCCCTTTCTTTTGCAAAAAATAAAATTGAATTTCTGTAACTAAGTATGCTTGCATCGTCGCTGCGTAGTGCTGTAATTGTTTGTTTGCTTGTTTGCGAAATTTATTGTTTTATTGATAACATGGCAGTTTTGAAGCGGTCTTACCTAAGAATCTACTTGTGCTCCCATTTGAAAAGATCTGCAACATTCTCCAAATATATTTTGGAATATCCATATCATTCTAAAAAGGATTGTGGAATGCACTCTGAATTGTGCAAATGCAAACAATTAGCACCACTCTGATTGTCTGTCACTGATGAAGTGAATTGATCACTTCCACTAGTGTTTCCAGAAAGCTCACACACATCCTGTGTAGGTATGGCCTTAGGGAGTACAGGCTGATGTTACTTTGAGCTAAACATGTATTCTTTTGAAATAGGTATTCTTTTCTAAAGTGTGGCTTAAAATAAATTTATTTGAGATCATTTTTACTGTTTGAGGTGAGAGTTGTTGGCTTTTAATATGAATACAGAGTTAGCCAACCTTATGTAAGTTACAAATGTTGATTCTACCTTTACAAAAAAAAGTGTGGCATGCCACATGTGAACACAAGTAATCACGTGTGGCAGAGCAGATGAAAATACATAAGGAACAAAGCGTGTTTATGCGTGGTGACAAATGTGGTATTGGAACCAATCTGACACACAGGACCACGCTTTTACCTGCATGATTGTCACACCCTGAAATCTGGGTCAAAGTGGGGAAAGCTGTGTCAAGTTGACACATGTGGCAAACCAGGGCAAATTGTTGCAAACAAGGCCAGTGAACGAAATCGAACTATTGAATTTACTTTACTCAGCACCACACTTCTCCACACTTTGCCTACTTTACCCCAGTTTGCCTCCTGTTAAATGTGTCAACGCGTGATTTTCGGTTTTCCACACATTGCCTCATGTCCAAACTGTGAAAATGCTGGTCAATGCATGGCACTTTGGAAAAGTGTGTCAACTGTTTATTAATGACACACATTGTCACGCAAAAATTCAGAGAAATTTCACGCCTCTCTACACCCCACCATAGTTTTGCACAGTTCGACACAGTATTTCACGTGTGGTATTGGAACTTTTGCCACACAATTTTTTTTGTAAGGGTAACAGGAAGGATATTACACACAGTTTATTTTAAGTAACCAATGCATACTGAAACACTATTGTCGTCATCTGTGCCACGTTATGTGTATTGGGTATTTACAATAAAAGTAACGATGAGTCATCTTTGTTATGGGTAAGTTATGTACATGGCCCCACATATTACTTTAGTACTTGGGTAAAACTTGAAAATAGTTGGCTTCAGTTTGGGAAAACTTTGAATTAAGGCACTTTTTGTTAATGGTTTCTGCATAATCCCCTGGCTAATTTAGTTTCATGGAAAAAAAATATTTTCCTACTATATTTGTCGGTACACATGAAAACCTGTGAGGTAAAGGTAAATCGTTGTTTCAAAACTTCGATACGACTTGTTCCGAATAACTCATCTCTATATATTATTAACGGGTTTACTAAACTTTCACACTTTGAACGCTTTAAAAACTCATGGCGTTATGTAATATTGTGTTGTGTGTAAAAACTCGCCGATCTTTGAGCGATCTTGACTATTTTATCGGAAGCTGTATCGTCAAGTGAAAGAGATTTGGTGGAAGGGTTAATGTATTAATTTGAAAGAGCTCTTCATTCTAAGTTCAGATGTTCATTTGGCAACCGGCAGCCCAAGAGGACTGCTCGAAGGCTGGCTAGCCAAATCCCTAATGACTCGCAGCGGTTAGTAATTTAAGAATATTGCTATTCGTGTATTTTAAAATGTAATTAGTCAATTTTATCCTAGTTTCCGGTTATTCACAACACAACTGTATCGCAAACACAGAAACGTTGTAGCAAACCGTTCCGTTTGGCAATGGGGACGCTTTGTGTTTTCCTTTTTCTACTAAGGGTAATTTCGACTATTTGTACGAAATACAGTGACAGTAAGCATGAATCTGTTATCATTTACATTTCTGTTCCATAACAGACACTCTACTCGTTAGGTCTCTTTTTGTATGTAACATGATATTAGCTTGTTAAGTTTCATAAATAAACTTCTTTCTGTAAATATTTTGTAATTCGCTTAAATAGTTTTTACTTAAAACAGGCATCTGATAACGTTCGTTTTGAGCATACCGTATATACCTCATAAAAACCTATTCGAGACCATTTTCAAAATAAGACAATAGACTTACACATTGTCGTCTGTATGACTTTTAAAGGTACACTTACGCCTATGACTGACCGCAAAACAATAAGCAAAGTACACCTTTTTGTATAAAACAGAAGTCTCATCTTGTTCAAAAAGACACCTACCTTTGGAAACAAATGTAAGTCAACTTGTTGTCAACTTGCTACTGTGAAAAAACAGCACGAGACAAATGAAAAGCGTAGTACACTCACCTACAGCTACTGTTTTGCATATATTAAATGAGTGTACGTGTATTTTCGATGTGAGATAATAAAGGCCATGCATACACAACAGGTACTATACAATCTACGGTAATATTTGTGACGGGAGACGCGTTTACGCTGTAATCACCTCTAGTATCAAAGTCCAGTATTTCATTTACTTTACTAACACACATGGAAATAACATTTGAATGATAGTCTGCACCGTGATGAAGATGCTGCTTTTCAGCAAGCATTATTATGGTGGTTACTATGAAATTCAGTTGATAATTACAGCTTAGTAAAACTTTTATGGGGAGGGGTGCTGTGGGGTAAACAAGCCCTTGTACTATACAATACACGTTGCACTAGAAGAGCTGATTTCCATGCTGATTAAGTGTTTTTGCGGGAAGTCTGAATTGTAAAATCGCATAGCGCGCGGAAATGTAATGAAAAGCCTGTAAAACCGGTATATCGAATTTTGGTATACCCATAAATTCAAATATCGGAATTCCGGTAATTAAAAATACTGGTGTCTGAAGGTATTCGGGAATTGCGGGAATACCGATATATAATACATGTTTTCGTGCATTCATAGATCTTTTAAAATGTTACCGATAGTGTCAACTACTGAACATGCACTGTGCTGTTGCATAAGCTAAGCGCATATCAGGGCCGTAGCCTGCGGGGAGGGGGAGCAGGGGGGCTCCTGTCCCCTGAGATTTCCAAACCGTAAATGAAAGTTGTCCTACATGAGAAAATATACAGAAATGCTGAAATTACACTGTCCAAATTATGATTTCAATGCCCCTCAAACCTGGAAAATGCATTTAAGGGTTCTTTTCAAAAAAAAAAAAAGACAAAAAAAAATGCCCGAGGAGAACCCCGCATCCCTGCCATGGACGCGTGTTTATGTGGGTTTCCCTGCCATCTTCCTCCTTCAGGAAACACCGCTTGAATACACCTCCATATTCACTGTTTAAGATAAAAAAGCCAATGGTTACCTTTCATTATTAGCTAGTGTCAATGAGCTTGTAAAGCAACTTTTAATTTAAGGGCATAAGCCCCAACTTATTTTGAACAACAGCTAAATCTCACAAATTTCCCCTATTTCACTTTAAGTATCTTTCATGATATGTTAAAACATAAATATTGAATATTCAAGGTAAACCAAGGAGTTAGTCTATATGTAAATGTCTCAACTGATGCAGTTAGAAACATATTGTAACATGATTTTACAACAAGACACCTCGCAAAGACAAACATTTCTTAAAGAGTATAGACCCTCCTCTTAGACAGCATCTCCTTCCTTCCGTGCAGCCATAAAATATGAATAATACCACTAAATAATAACAATTTATAAAAAATATAACCAGTTCAAAGCATTGCCAACGATAGCTTGAACCTAAGCCAGTCCTCACATGTGTCCCTCCCCTCATTGCCCTCCCTTCATCCTACGGAAGCCGAGAACATCGGGGTGGTGTGAAATCTGACATGCCAGTTTTCCGACCCCTTTCTTCGGAAAATATGGGAAGGAGAAACCAAGATACGATTTCTCCTTATCATTATCCACCGATAATGTGGAGTGGAGAAAATCAAGTAAGTGAGGGGGTACTTCAAGAAAGGACCACACCACAGTGTCTATTTTCGAACACCCTGTCCATAAATGGACACGCCCGCGTCCATTTAGGAGAAATCGTATCTTGATTTCTCCTTCCCATGTTCACCGAAGAAAGGGGTGGGAAGACTGTTATGTCAGATTTCACACCACCGCGATGTTCTCGGCTTCTGTATCATTCCCATTCGCGATTGTACCCAAAACATGTGAAAAAGGAAGGCCCACCTGGGTGTTAACTTTCTGTAGGCATACCACATGGTGTTCCGCTTAGATGGTGTCATGAACTGCCCCCCCCCCCCCAGAGATTTTGTCCAGGCTACGGCCCTGGCAGATACGGGTTGAGTAGGTAGTGGGCAAGTGTCTAACCTAATATGTGAGTCCATACTTTGCAGCATTCTCAGGTAAACAAAACCTCGGGATACTCATATACATGCATATCCATACTCACAAGTATATCGATGATGTGGGGAGTGGTTGCAGAGGCAGTACGGCATTTGTGAAACTTAGATACCTTACTTAGTTTTCTAAATTAACCGTAGATACGGACAGTTTGGTCCATAGTAGCTCTCGCCGTAAAGAAGTGGCACATATCACTGAATAGAATACCGACGGATATATTCATCGTTGGAGGTGTTACCGGTAATGTGAATAACTGTAGGCCAACTGTACGACTTCTGTTCTACTGCATGTAGGGGTCGTAGATATCGCTATTGACCTACAGCCTCCACGGTAGTGTGGCTAGGGACTAAATAAATAAACTACTGCCGAGGATTGAGATTAAAGTTAATTTTGTTGCTACAGGTTTGATGGGTCTTTCTCTTCCTATACAGATATTAGCTCCATTAGGGAGTTGAACTCGTAGCCTGGCGTTTGGTTCTAGCTCTCTCTCATCCATCCGAAAGGACTTTTCAAAATAAAAGAGGCATAACCTTTAGTTAAAATGTTAAAGTGTTAGTTCCTTGGTTCTCAAGTGACAGCCCATTGCCTATCTGCGGACCTTCATGCGCACATAAATGGCCGGGTAGATCTTGCACAGGCAACGGGTTAAATAAGAATTCAAATCATGTGTCTGAGTTTGGGCTGCACTATTGTTACAATGTTAAAGTAACGGAATCAAATAGAATGAAAGACGTGTTAATACACCGCATGTAAATAGCCTGAATTAGTCTTTTATTTATTCATTTTCATGACATACATGCCATGGACACGTGATCGAAGCTAAGGACACCTAAGTCTTTTCACTTATATTTGACATTCTCTTCTACCACCACCTGGCACACATAATGAACTAACTTGAACTATAAAAAACCACAAACTCAAACAGATTAAGGTACCATTTCTGAAACCACATTTTCTAGTTTGAAACAGCAGTTCTCAAAGTTTTTGAGGCTCATGGCAAAATACAGAAGCATGGATTAAAAAGCGAGGGTTCCAGAGGATTATTCAGGCTTTTTAAATATAAGGACAACAAATGAGGATCAAACTCTTACTTGGACAAAGTGAAACTGCATGTGTGAAAATCATTGGCGGGTTCAAGAACTTTTCATCAGAGCGGTTCTATGAGAGGGGCATGTGACGGGACCTAACATGTCCTCTGCCCCTCTATGGTTGGGGCTAGATCAGAAAATCTAACAAACAAAGTGAAGTTGAATGCAGGAAACCACATTCTGAAACATTAATTAGACCGTCACGTTTTTACCATCCGTGAGTCACCCTTTAAAAATGGTAATGAAATCGCCATAAATAGAGTGCAGAAACTTGCTCGGTCAAAGGTTTTTATAAGACTTCTGAGTCTTTTATGCAAAGATTTGCATGAGGAAAGGGTTACTGTTTTCTTTCTTTGAAATCTCACTCTAAAAACAATTGACACTGCGGTTCTGCGTGTTGTTGGCCAGTTTGGGGGAAACTATATAGTATCCTAAGCATAGTCTAAATTATTGCGCCTAATACACATTTAAGGAAAAAAATGAAAAAAAAAATGGAATCCTAAAATCGAGGATCGTGTTTCAAAAACTCGGCAAAAAAAGCTGTTTTTACGTCTACCAGCTGGTTTTATATAAAATACTGTGGAACAAGAAAAGAAATTAGAAAAACAAAAGGCGTAACAATTTTCGTAATGTAAAATTTGTTTCCTCAAGCACGTTTTGTTCTGTTGCTTTTATCAGAAATGAAGACTCAGTCAACAAGTTAGGTGTAACGTTTGATTTGAATAATCACACTAGGGTCTTAGCGCATTTAATTTAATTACCCATTGATCTCGTTAATGGTTCTATGCATCAAGGCCAAGCTTACTTGCTTACAGCCTGGTGTCACCCAGCTTCCATGCCAGAAGTTAATTGAAAATGTTTACAACTTTGAAACAAGAAGGGCGTTACTGTTAGGAACACGATTATTTTTAAGACAGCATCGTTGAGTGCTTTGGGGCATGAGTTAGGTAAATACCACATCGAACTTTTTCTTGGTATCGAAAAGTCTTGTATAACTGTAACTATGCCGTATTTAATATGTTCCTATACTCCTCAATTGTATCGCTGTAATGAGGTGTAATCATGCAATTAAATGACTTTTCTCTTTGCCACTACATTGTATTGCTATTTCCCAATATTTTGAAACACCAGTGAACGATTTCTGGTGCCTGATAGAGGTTTGGAGTTTTATGAGGGCATACATTCTGTAAGTTGTCATGGTGTTCTTGGGTTTGTTTGCGTGTTCTGTATACAATGTATGTTAAGCTGAATTTGGAATCCCTGAAGACTTCTTCATTCTTACAACCTGTATGAGAACCCTGTCGTGCGGGATGTATTCTCAGAGCGTTCGAATTTTCACGTTTGTTGATTCCACTGACAAGATTTCTCACACCGAATCATCGAATGTATGACTCGGGACGTTTTTTAGTTTAGCACAAGGAGAACATTATTCCTCTGCCTCTCCCAAAGGAAGTCAACATTTGAAAGTAGGATATTTGTAGTTCAAATTGCCTAATAGTTTGATTGTTTAGAATACTTCTTTTGGAATAGTTTACCATTTTCAAAACAATATCCAGTGTTTTGCGTGCTCGGTGCCCTCTGACCTTTTCCAGTCATGACTATAGTACTCTAGTAGTTTAGAAAGATGATAGAAAAAGATAATGAAGGACTGGTCAACGAATCAACTCAAATTTCGACCCAACACTTCTACCATTGCATATATACCAGTATAGCACGATTAAGGATAGCAGTACAGCAATTATAACAGTTACAAGAAAATAAAACCGGAACCACCCTGAATCAAGCTGTGGATTTCATGAGCTACTGTAGATAAAGATATTCATTTCAAACAGATTTAATTGCATTTAAATTTTTTAGCTTAATATTGTAACTCGCTCCACTCTTCTTGTCATTTGTCAAATATTCAGACTGTGCACTGTCGCTACGAGGTATTAAGCATTCACATTGCAATTGGACTATATTTAGAAAGGCAAACATCACATAAAAAGAAGACAAAGGGTGACAAAAATTTGCATTAAACTTCACAATCAAATTGTTCGTGTTTAATTCAATACTGTAACAGTGATGCCGGATAATATTACCGAGGTGTAGAAACTTTCATTTTCGCTGGGTTTGGGAAATTTGTATCAATCACGCTTATAGCTTTGTTTCTGGTATCATATTACTCAACAAGAACACAATGAGTGCACACTTGTAAACTGTTGCGGATTGAATAATATTTTACAGACAGTGCAGTTTAATTGAAAGTTTGAAATAAAATTTATATGCAAACACTTGAATTTCGTTTGAATTTGCATGATAAAAAAAGAACACCACGCTGTTGAGATTTTATTCAAACAGATGGTTTTAATATTCTACAAAAGCAGTGTTTTTATTTCTGAGAGGACATGAGATATTGTACTTGTAATTTTCTTGTCACGCTCTCACTACGTGCCAGCAACGCTGTTTTACACAATTCTTTTTAAAGTGCCTTTTCGCTCTTATTTTTTAGTTCACATTATCATTTAATTTCATTTCTTCCTTTTTGCGGTAGTTATAAAGTCTTATACATAACGTTACACCTCTTTGCACTAGATACGACAAAAAGTTGCCTATTTTATCAACCTCTCTTGCAATGTTTTGTCACAATCTTTGCTAAAAGTAAAACTTTTGTTTTACAGGGGTTCAGTTCAGTTCAGTGTATTTCTCTTCACTTCCCCTGACGGGGTATAAGAGACTTATAAAGATAATAAGATATTCCAATTACAAAGTACAGCACTATACATCAACATAAATCACCTCTATAGCATAACTGGGAAAACACGCACGAAATGTCTCTACCTTGACAAAATGGCGTTCACTTTGACACCAATCGTACATTCAACATCATAAGTAAAGATAAAACTTCCCAAAGTCTTTGCGTTTTGCTTATGGATGGTATTTTTATGCAGTTTTCTTGAGGTCACCGCTATCAGGATAATTAAGGTGTGCACTCTGAAAAAAGATGTCATATAAAGAGCTCTGCCATTTTAACCCACATTTTAGGTTCTTTGTTGTCACTTTCATATTTTACAAATTACAGGTCTAAAGTATGAGAATACTATTCTTTTGTCTTCTAGTAGGGTTGGGCCACGATACTTCATCACTACTTACAAATTCTTTTTGCAATTGACTGGCATGTTGTCACAAAGAACGTGACTCTGATTCTGAGTCTTATTCTAATTGATATATCCTAGGTGACTGGGTTAAGTCGTAAAGGTACCCGATATAATGGCTGCAAAGTTTAGTTGTGAAGTTTATCTCTGGTTGAACGCTCCCTTATACTAGGTGCGACACGATGCGATACGACATGATAAAAACTTCAAAACAATAATTTTACGTAAACCCTTTTACATTAGGGAAAATACAACCCGATGAGACAAAACGCAATAAAATTGACTTAAAAACAGTCAACATTCATTCAATTGCAGCCGGGCTATATTTTCTGTACCAATCATTGTCCTCCTTAAGATCACATGATTTGCGTGGTAGATATCAATACAGCTTTATTCACTTGAGGCTGTGTAAAACTGTCGGGAGGCACGCGTCTTGCCTCGGAGAAACGTTTAGGATCCCCTCCAGGTATGAGGGGTAAGGTGCATATTTAGCTGCACAAAGACGCTGAAAAAATAGCTGCAAGGCAATAGCAGAAGTGCACTGTATAATGAATCAGTTGCCTTAATAAAGCCACGCACACTCCGTCCTGCATCAATTTGGTTAAATCCACATGTACTGTTAATGTATTAGACCAGAGACGTAACCCATAAATATATATATATATATATATATATATATATATATTATATATATATATATATATATATATATATATATATATATAATATATATATATTATATATATATATATACCAATGTCATATTGGCCATTGTAATTACAGATGCGGTGTCCGAGGGAGGAGAAGGAAGAGACTCACAATAGACCCTGAAATGAATAGCTGTTCTTTTGCACTGTGTACGTTTTAACTTTTAAACCGTGTCTTCATGATTAATGGAAGTTGGTCCAACAAATGATGGAAAATGAGAGAGAGATACTATAAAAATAATACCAAAACTTTAAAAAGAGAGATCATTTAATGCAAGATTGGGGAATTATGTGCAACTTTGATAAAACAGACTTGAATTTGCTGATTAGTAGTTGAGCAAACGACTCAAGAAAGCAACGTTTGTCGGAAAGCGGTCGAGATTCGTGATCATGTGTAGCCTAGAGGCTTCTGTTGTAGTGTGTCTTACTTTAAGGAAAATCTAATTCTCTGTATTCAAGATCGTCACAGGTTATATGGGACATTAGCATCCAACCCTAGGGAAGTTGTAAAAACAAAATAGCCGAAATAAAACAACACGCTACCTGAATACAAGCGGTTAGTAAACATATTACGTCTGAGGTAGACATTTCAGTATATATCAGTAAACGTTTTTACATTTGGTTTTTCTAGTTAAAGACCATATCCGACCATATCATGAATTATAGCAAGAGCTTGCTATTGTCATTCAGCTATAACTTATACTTTTAATCCATAGCCCTAGCCTTTCTACCGCAAAGAATAATCGATGCGTACACAAGGAAACAGTAACCCTTCACTGTGGGAAAGATTGTATTTCAAGCAAATTTGAAAAAAAGTAGAATACCTCACTTACCATAGGCCTACGTTGGACATTCTCGGTCATTTTTTTTTATAAACAGCAGTGCAAATAGTACGTTGTTGTACGGAGAAATTCTAAAATTAACCAATACCATATAATATGCAGGGAAAGATACCAGTACCTACACCAAAAACCTATAATATCTTCACTGAACAATATCATTGATTAACTCCTACAAATGCATATAAATCTTTGCTTAGCGGGACTAAGGCGTGTTTTTATGTCAAACGTACTGAGGTGTCACACATACAATCAAACTTTATTTACATTTGCATGTTTGTCGTTGTTTAGTTTTCTTTTCAGCAGTCTGTGATATCAAAGTCCATGCACATGAACGAACTGTTTCAATCACTTTTCTTGGCGGTTTCAAAAACGAGTCATAGCCGTTAGCGGCTCGCCATAGGGCACGGGGGGCACTTGCCCCCCAAAAGTTGACAAAGCATGGTCTTCAATTTTCAAAAATAAAAATTATAAATAAAAAAACATGTAATTCGAGATGGGTTAGGCCCTCCCTTTTCCTTGAGTGGGCTTAAAATTAAAGAAGTGAATAACTTTCCAATGCAATGCGAAGGTTAAACATTAATAAAGTGCTTTCAAAACGACATTTTTTTCGGCGCACTTCGCGCGCGTTTTCTCAGATGCTTGTTTGCTACTATCTATACTTCAGACATCACACAAATGGACCTGCCGTTAGTGCGAGCTACGGTAATCAATCAAAACAAATGATCACGATGTGATATTTGTAATCTGATTAGCTTAAGCATCATAATGTCATTTACAGAGTGTAACGGCAATGCTTGAGTTAAATGCCCATAGTTTTCAGGGGCGGATCCAGAATTTCTGAAAAGGGGGGCCGAAGTTGTTCGACCTGTGATTGATGGCACTTTATCATCTAAGCGGAGCTCCACCATCGGTTGGCGCGGAGCGTACAAGAAAATTTTTGACAAAATAGATCTCCCAGATCGCCGGAAATAGCACTTCCCATGTCTTATTTTTGCATTTTCTGCTTCATGTAATTTCATGTCTCAACTCTCAACACATTAATTTTTCCACAAGTCATTAACAGAAGACAGTTATCATAGGTACAGTGCCTTACTACAATGCATCCTGTTCAAGGCGTCTAATCAGATCTTTAGTACTTCATGTTCTAATTTGGTGAATATTGACGGACTTCCTTGAGAAATTTGTGACCCATGTCTTAGTTCGACTTGAAGCCAGGACCCAGGTACCTTGCATTGACATGCGGGTGTAAATGTACGTATTATCACGTGCATGTTCCCCTCTGCCTATTTTTTTGTTCTGCGTGGACTCAGCGAGAAAGTGAAAATGACCCAAAATGCACGAGACTTGGCAGCCCTATCCTTGTCTTGGGGGTACGTCCAGGCAGTGTAATCATGGTATTATTGTGGGCCTTACATTGTATCAAAACTGCACTGTAGGCCAATCGTGTCCTCCCCTGTTTCCCCGCTTCTGCCGCCTATGCGTAGCATCCCCCAAAATTTGGGTAAAAACACATCCCAGATAGCCAGAAAAGACACTTCTACTTGGCCTTGTAACTCGCATGGTTTTCCATCTTAATTCTCTCGCAGTGGCGTAGCTAAGATTTTTCGTTTTGGGGCTCTGGGGGATAAAGATTTTTGTGGGGGCTTCCGTTTACTATCAGAGCCTTGTATTAGGATGGCTCTGTTTACTATCTAAGCGGAGCGCCACCATGAGTTGGCGCGGAGCGTACCAAGAAAATTTGAGATTTTAATACATGCCAGATCGCCGGAAATGGCACTTGCCAAGCTTGATAGCAGCCTTTCTTTCACAGGGGGCATCACAGGGGGCATGCAGTATGTTGTGTGATCGCCGGCCTGGGGGAGGGGTATAAGGTGTCCCCCTCCCCTTTGAAAAGTTTTGAAAAATTAGGTGTCCTTACATGCAATCTGGTGCCAAAAATGCTACTTGTTTAAGTAAAATTTGTGTTAAAAAAGTTACGTATTTTTAGGAACTAAAAAAAATAAATCGGCATCAGTGAGGGGGGGGGGGTGGCCCAATGGCCTCCCACTGTGTACGCTACTGCGTTTACTGTCTTAGCAGAGCGCCACCATAGGTTGGCGCGGAGCGTTCCAAGAAAACTTGAGGTTTTAATACATCCCAGATGCCCGGAAATGGCACTTGCCAGGCTTGATAGCAGCCCATCTCAACTGATGCGCACTGTCTCGTAAGGTATTTTTCGATTGGCTGATGGTATTGTATCGGTATTGTATCTTATTGATTGTATCCAATCATGTGTAGTAAGATAGCACGCGTGTGAACTGTCCGAAGCGACGTTCAAACTGATCTGCTGTGGGCTATGACTCCCATGCTTCAAGGTTGCTAATTGCAGCTTCATTCTATATCACTCCACTCTCTGTCCTTCTCTTCTCTCTATCTCTTCTCCTTTCCGTTTTTTTTTCTCTCTTTCTTTCCCTTTTATTTTTTTTTTTGCATTTTCAAAAAGGGGGGGGGGCCGGGGCCGGGTCGGCCCCCCTTAGATCCGCCCCTGGTTTTGCAGACACATTAGAGCTTTCGGGGTCACTAGATACACAACCCATTAGCCGTGTTGATTATCATCCACGACTAAAAGCAGTTTTGCCCGG
Source organism: Holothuria leucospilota (assembly GCA_029531755.1). Taxonomy (NCBI): domain Eukaryota; kingdom Metazoa; phylum Echinodermata; class Holothuroidea; order Aspidochirotida; family Holothuriidae; genus Holothuria; species Holothuria leucospilota. The sequence continues at coordinate 91,754 of JAIZAY010000118.1, forward strand.
GTGTCACCTGGCCAGATTAGCATAGATATCTGTCTACAAAAAGTTGTAACGGGTATCTAGTCTAAAAGTATTGTGTTTCCCATAGAAGGAGAGGTTTCCCTTCCCTTGTCCAAATTGACAGCGCCGTTGGCCCACGAGCGGTCCTATGACTGTCAAATGGCCTGTTATAAGCAAAATGTTCTCCACCTATGTGCTAAAGTATACCGTTTCAATTGATTGAAAATAAACACACCAAACAGTCAATCTAAGCTCAGTGTGATGAGACTTTTGACTAGTGGTCTAGCTATTTGTATATAGGGTGAGACGTCGTTCTGAGTTAGGGTAATTCCCCTCCCCCTTTAAAAAAAATTCGTTTCGGAACGGTACTGAGATCCAAAATACTAGTACTATCATTTCATCGTTTTCAAGTGTCTTCGTGCTCGAAATTTTCGTTAGTTTCAGAGAACAATCCAGAAAACCAACATTATATGGCTTCTTGGCAAAGCTGAAACATATTATGACACAATGAAAGAAACAATAAAATATTTAAAGGTGGGGCTCATTTTATACAAATGGATCAAGCCGCCTTGCCCATTTCACCTGCCTCTTACTCCACCCCTATGGTAGTACGGTAGCGATCAGTTGATATGGTTGTATTTATTTTTAAAGTAGTCAGCTCATGACTAACTGCCTGAAATTGTTTTTGAAGAGCTTTTGAAAACTACATGGGGCATCGCTCTAATACATAATAATAACCATACTCTCATAGGCGTAGGAGGCGGGGGAGGGGGGGGGGGGCTGCAACTCCCCCAACAACATATTTTTGTGAAAATTCGGGCTTTATTCTGAGAATTTTTCGGGTAGCCACTGAAAGAAAAATAATGCAATAATGTAGCTTAAAGAAAATCGATACTTTAAAAAACTTCCTTGGTAATTAAAATATAGTTCTGATTTGGACTGCACCATCACCTATGTATTCGGTATTAATTCATCAGTGTGTTTTTAATGGTTAAACTCATATATTATGATTATCAGTGGTGTATTTGAGGAGCCATTAGGCCATGCCCCCGTCACTAACGTCGATATCTTTTAGTACCTAAAATAAAACACAAAATTTTACTTCAAAGGTAGCATATGTGGAATTATAACCAATATGGAATAGGTAGTAACGTGGCAAATTATTGTATGTAACTGGCATGCGGTGTAATAACGGATGCATGCCTATATGATATGTACATTAACATTTTGAACGCGCGCTGAGCGCGCGCAAAATTTTGTTTCGATTTTTCGGGCAGATCGTTACAGCCCCCCCCCCCCCCATCAACTTGGAAGCCCTACGCCTATGCTTACTCCTATTGAGGCTATTGTACTATCCGGAGCTGACCATTAACATTGCTGGGGGGGGGGTCTTACGAACCTCCCTGAATACGGACTTGAGTTTGCCCCCCAAACAAAATTTCTTAGAGCCGCCCATGGTCATAGCTAAAGGTCTGTGTAGCGCTAATCGACTTACCTGTCAACATGCTTAACCTGATATATGTAAAACATTCAGCCAAAGGTTAACTTCAGTTTTCTTCAGGTTCAGAAGTTACATCTTGAAGGCTTGTTCAAAATATAAATGTATTCTGTTATTCAAATGGACTGAAGTTGCACATAACCATCGCAAAACAGTTTATCGTCAGAATTGCCTAGCTAAATTGATACGACCTCGTCGTATTTGACTCAGCAAAAGCGAAATGTACAGTCGTTACCCTACGGTATATGCCATTTGGCCTAGGCAACTCGGGTTTCAACGATAAAGCGACCCATTTCTTCCAGAAGAGAAAAGAAGTTTATGCAGCCAAATGGGGTGTATATGCGTGTGTGTAATATCTGTAATTATTTATGACGCTAAGCTTGTAAAAAGCGATATATGTAGACAGGAATCGTGTGTACGTTTCTTATTGAAACTCCCTATAATGTTTTGGTAAAGATCAGAAGTATTGCAAAGTAAGCAGGGCACTTTAACAAAACCTCGAAAATACGACATCTGAAAGTAGGAAACGTGAATACTTTTCATAGAATACCAGGCACAGGGTGATGGATGACATTGAGCGATACTGTTTTGGTAGCGGTCCAAGATAATGTCAGGTCATTATTGCAAATATTACTGTTGAATATTAAGTAAACTTGACTGCATTCTGTGCAAGTGATTCTGTGATATATTTAAACATAAAGTCAGTTTTGTTATTTTACAGGAATATTAATATAAACATTCTGGTGCAATTTCCATGCAAGACCTATATGTGGCTCTTGAGTTATCATCAGATGAAGTTATCACATTTCCATCCGTAAATAGAACCAGGTACACGTGTCATCGTTACATCACATTTATCGACACTGTCTCTCTTTTATCTCAACTTTTATCGACAATATTCTCCATACCCCCTCCCCTCTCAGTCATTCCCACGTTAAGGTCTGGTTTGTGAAAACACACAAGGCATAAGGATTTTGTAGTCCTGACATTCCCTTATGACAACTTTATGTCCCTGTCTACTTCAAAGTCAAGATAAAAGATAAAAATGAATGAAACAAACCATTGTCTATTAGAGTAAGGAAATGTGATAGCCCTGCTGGTTTTAAGTCACTTTTGGTCACGAATGTAATAACTTCATCTGCTAATTTTTCGATAGTCAACCATCAGAATCGAACGAAAATTTCACTAGAATGCTTGGATTGAGTTCCACTTCCAAATATTAAAATCATTATTTTTATCATACTGAAAGTAAGGTTTAAAATTACAAGAAAATGTGATTACTTTAGAAGTTGCAAAATGAATCTTATATATCCATCTTATATCTCCATAGTTTATTCCATGGATGATGCGAGTTGAATCTAATTCACTTTACTTAACACATTAGATTGCGCAAAGTTGGACTAATGAAATATATCTTTCAAACTTTTCCATTTTGTTTTAAACTGTTGACCTCTGTTGAGCTTTATATTACGAAATTCAATTCTTTGGACCGGCTTTCAAAGGAATAATGGATAAATTCCGTTACTAATTTGTCTTGTTACTATCAGCATATTTTGTAGCACAGCTTCGCAATTGATCTTTTGGTTGATGAAGCCGCCATTAAACCTATTTTAGTATTTTGGTTGAATAATAAGAATTAGAAAAAACGAGAGCCCTCAACACACAATAAGTCATATTCAAACTCGACTAGACTTCTTAATTCTTCCACTCTGCTTCCTTCCGAAATATTATTTTGAAAATTTATTAATATCAAAGATAGTAATGTAGGCCCTGTGGGTGTTTGGGATGTCAGCTGAGAATTTACTTAAATTAATTTGATCGGATTTATACACATTTGCTATTAAACTCAAATTTGAATTGATAATCCTCCTCCATAGTTCTATTTCAAAATAATATGATTATATCTTTTAATCATTAATGCATGTACTCCTAGCAACAAGACGTACTGCAATAATGACAGAGTAGAGATGACAGGATTTGTCAATGAACACAATCCAAAGTCTGTGTAATGTTCGAAAGTTTATTGTATACTGTGGTGCATAAGTTAACTCAGGCGCGTGTTCTGGAGGAGGGGGACAGAGGACGGGGGTTCCTGATTGAAGAAATATAAAAGACAGTTGCTGCATTCTCTCATAGGAAGCTTCACTTGGCTTTGCTACAATTAAAGCCACATTCCACCCCACCCCCTGCAACGGATAAAAAAGTCCTGCATATGAAGAAGTAACAGTACTATATCTACCATTAGGGAAAACAAGCCAGTGAGCCACAACTGGAAAAAAGGCCGTGGTCGTCTCGACTTGAACCAATTGGTTGGAAACTGGGACGTTAAACCTCATCTAACTAACTAACTCAATCACGTCTCTTTTAAATGATAATTGACACATGCACAGTATGCAGCATCTAACATACTTTTACGAGGTCAGTACCTGTTTACTGCATGTTTGTTTCAATGGAGCAATTATTCACATTCATCGGGCAACTTTCACTCTCGGATCTCATGAACCGTCATATCTTTTTAACAATTGACACGCCAAGCATTTATTCATTTACAATGTGAACATTATATTTTTATAACTTTTACTAACATTAAGCAAAATATTTAGTAGGCGGGGCTAGCTTTGCCTCACATTCTACACTTGACGCCATCTTGGTAAGGCGGCAGCAATGGTTACCTTCTGGCAATCTCTAACTGCTACACTAAAGCAAAATGAAGCAACCAGCTCTAAAACATGAACCATACCTGTTTGTCTCAGTAGAAAAGAACTTTCTTCTCTTTAAATTTATTAATTCAGTCTATCAGCAATCACTGGTACAGAATATGTACTAATCCACAACATCCGATGTAGATATTCCGTTGTACGGTGTTTTGTCGACGAATGCTAATGTGTATAATATTATAAAAGGTTATGTATGAACGATTCTACGATGGGTAAGCATGTTATTATGTTAATCTTTCAAAAACGTGTGTTTACTTTTTAACGCCTGTAATACCAAAGTCCACGGTTCAACTGTGTCCTAAACTACTAACAAACGAACGTGTCTCTTTATACTGGAATACTTGTAACCATGGTTTATGTTGGCGTGTGAAAAATATAATGACAAGCAGAAAAGTTTCATGCTCAGATCGGAAGATCTTAAACCTAAGGTCAAAGTCCAAAGCCCTAAACCATATCAAATATATTTGATGTTTTTGCTGAGTCGAAGGATCTATTCTATTGTGATCCTTATTGCAAGCCGAATAGTAAACAAAAGTATTGTGAAACCAGGTGACGGTTGTAGAAATTTAGAGTGGTGGCTACCATGAAATGGACTGATGAGATGGTGTGTTGAATTGACGGAGGCTAGTAAGCGGCTAACCTACGATACCACCACGACCCAAAATGATCCTCATACGTAGCCATGATGGTCTCCGTCTCATCCGCACGACAAGTCGAGACAACGTACAATAGAGTAAACAATACACAGAATACAGAGATGTATATGATTCTAAAAGCAATTTTTCTTTAGCGAAACCGATAAGCTGCTAAATGCCACGTGTATGCTTAATTAGAACTTAATAGAACTTTTTTAACAATGCCTAAAGCACAAAAGCGTCATTGCTCCCCAGTTGTCAAGCACTGGACGAAACATCATATTCTTAAACGCAGAAGATGTCAATTGAAAATAGAGGGTTTCTTGATAGCACTTTTATATAAATTTAACATTGTGAATACCTGTTTTGGTAGCGAATTTTTTTGAATTCCATCAAAAATGGCAACCGTCATTGTTAGCTCATTACATATCCGCACCTTAATGCCCATCATTTATGCAAGACCAGCAGCAAAACTAAACCTTGCATAATTGCTTCGATAGTAGTTGCATCTAATTAGCTCACTAATAATGGAAACTAATACTGCCTACAAAAATATGTGTGGCATCATTTTGGCGTTGATGTTGACGGGGGGGGGGGGGGAGGTAAGTGATAAGCAATGATTTAGTTATCCCTACAGATAACATTTTCCACTTGCTAGGAATATAGTGTGCATGCAATTCTGTGCCAATATGCATGAAACTATCTTACGCCTACAAAACAGAAATGCCATGATGGTTTTAATTAACCTGAACACTTAAGCCCAGATAGATCTGTTCCAAGCATAATAGAACACATACCTATGTCTGTATTGCATCTTGCTGTTAGTTTTTGTATATTGAATTTATGACAAGTAAGCTTTAATACCTGGGTTAGCTGAAGGATTCCTGTCATTAACATTATTTGAATAAGAATCAAAACGAAACTCTCCCGGGTCAAAGTCAAATGTTAAAAGTCTAGTTTAAGAAGGTAATCAGATAAGGAACAGTTTTAATCTTAGTTTCGTTTTTGCATGAGAAATACAGAAGTACGGTACCGTAATGTTTATCTTGATTCCGAATATCGAGGTTTAAAAGATTTTAATTGGTGAGAGGGCGGGCTGCTGAAACATATTTTTCTTATGACCGTGTGTATAATATTTCCATCAGTATTTGTTAAAAAATCAGAGCATTGGTTTACAATTTCAACTGTGATTATTTTGTATTTACTTTTTTAACTGAGGCATATTTTAAATCAATTTTGAAGAATGTTTTGAATTAGGACTTACTTATTAATGTAAACGATAATAGTCTTTGATTTGATTTCACGTCATTTTGGCTTAATTTTTGTAAGTGATGTCATTTCTTGTATACATTCCATTATTTTTTATTATGTCATTTATTTATATTTTATTTTTGCAGAGGTATGGGGCGATAATGAATTTAACTTCAAAATAGTATTTCAGACATTTTTACCCTTCATAGATGCTAAATTTGTTCAAATTGAAACGGGTTTTGCCTGAAATACTGCGCGTCCAAAATTTAAGCTATGTCTTTGCGGAGACTTCTTAGCCCATTCTGCCTTCCAAGCTACACATTTATTATCTGAAGGTAAGTACCACTCATTCAAGAGAAATCCCAGTGGAGGATATTACCCTACAAATTTAACATCCTAAAGGAATTCTCTGGGAATAGTTTAGACTATACGTTGTTAAAGTGATGTGCTCAATTTGTGATGTAATTGTGGTTGGAAACAAAGGTACTGACTTTGCAAATATAAAAAGAAATTGAAGGTACCGTTTGGGCACTTTTATGCATTATATATTTCTGCTATGCAAAACGGCATTTTCAAAGAGGTGAAAAAGCAGGAACCACCACCATGTCAAGCTCTTCTAGCTGAAAATCTCATTGGTTATGGGACACAGATTTGAAATCACTGCGATAGACCTACTCTTGGGCGCTTATGTGAGGAGTAGCTTTTACCTGTTGAAAACGTTTACTGGAGTCCATACGCTACAGGACTAACCATATGCAAGATGTTATCAATACAGAAGTAATGTGCGGTGGCTACCTGATTTACCCTATTGACCTAGATTTATTAAGAGTGGCCTATTCCAGAGTCCAGCCCCGCAACGCATTCACCACAGTTCAGACGTTCCCAAAATACCACACTCATGCATGGACACATATAGACAAGATAGCTCACCTATTCATCGAGTCTGTGCACACTATATAATATCATACAATACACGCATTGTAAAAATATGGGTCAGTCATGCAGTCCTTGACAAATAACGAGCAGGGAAAATTAGAATTTCGGCTGATGAAGTCCACAAATGGAAACAAATACTAGCAAGCTGCTGGGTAGGGTTGGGAAGAGAAGTTAGAGTTGGGAGGTACAATTTTTTTAAAGAAAAAATGCTCCTGTTTGGGCAAAATTGCTAATTTTAGGCATAATTTGAGGATATTTGGTGCACTTCTGGAAAAATCTGAGCCAGCTTTAGACTACTGTTTCTTTACCATGTAAACATGAAATATTTAGCTAAATCAGAATAGTTTCTAAAGTTGGAGGGTGATTGCAAGTTCCTTTTAGAATTTTGTGAAATGATTGGGACATTTTCAAAACTTTTGCTAAAATTTGTATGTACACAACTTTTGGGGTAACTTTAGAAAAAGACCCTCCATGTCTTCCTCACAAGACTCGGCGTTATTTGACAGATCGTTGTTCCATCTATTTTGTAGTGCACAAATCAATAGGATAAAATCACACAAAAATGTGAATTTTTGAAGTTTGCTCCTTCTTTCCGGCCTAAATATAACCCAAAGTGCAGAAAAGGGGCTCAATTGTTATTAAACAGTTCGGCAGACCCCCCCCCCCCCTTCTAGGGTTTACTTTTCTTACGGTTAGGGTAAATATTGGCCATGGACTCCGATATATTGCGCATTTTACCAAAAACTTGCTTTTCCTTTTCTTTGTGAACATTGTCAGTGACGAGAATATTTTCGAACCGTCTTGCAAAATGTATCAGTCTAATGTGACGGAATTAAATATATATATATATATATATATATATATATATATATATATATATATAATATATATATATATATATAATATATATATATATATATATATATATATATATATATTTAATCGGTAGGTGTATTGTCATAGCTGTCGAAAAGCAACGTCCTAATTGATGGTTTACCACTCCGTTTTCGAGAAAAATGCAGGTTTTTAAGTGGTCTTCGTTCTTGCTAAACCTTGTCTTTGTTAGGCTGGACAGCCTATGCAATGTATAGCGTACACTTTGCTGTATTAGGGAGGATTTTGCTTTTCTCCAAACGAGAAAATCTATACCGGACTGTTAAAAGAAGAGAAACAGTTTATTTTACACTACCACTACTTTTAATTACTAAAATTTACACTCAAATTATAATGATAAATGCAAAACGTTAACTTTGTTTTAAGGGGTACTTCTTGCAAACTGCCGAATGAAATAGAACAAGACTGCATAAATGCAGCATAACCATCCTGCGTGACTTGAGCATAACAGTAGATAACTAGCCTATCCTAGTAGCAACTTTGTTGTAGGACTACGTTGGAAATATTATTTACTTCATTTACTAGACGCATATCGAACCCTTTTTAATTATTAAATTCCATCCATACACAAATAGATAGACGTTAAGCCTAAAATATAAAAATTTTCATTGGCAAAGGATCATGATGTGAGTTTTTTATTCATAAGGGACATTTTTACCCTGAAATGAACACCTTGTTTATCATGATATAAAGCCCCATCCCCAACTTGATTTCATCCTATCCGAAGGCAAAAGAATACTAAACCAGTTAATCTCTGATCGAAGGTCACTCGTGATAAACATATCCAATTGCTAAAAGGTTTCATTTTCATTTTGGGGGAAAACCACATGGATGTAAGGTTGAAAAAGTGTCTATCGTGTGCTTCCTAAAGCTTACCTCGCCATGATTCGTTTTTACATTTTTACTCTTCGAGTTTATGGTTTTCAGCAATGAGCTTTTCCGACCCCAGTGCGTTAGTTATCCTTGTCCTGGTATTGAAATTAAACAGGAGGAGACTGACGTTATGTTCTCCTTCGGACTGTATTAAAAGGTTCCAAAGTAAGGTCAGGCAGTTGTCATGTTTACAAGTCCCACTGTAAAAAGGAAAATTTAAGGCGCAGATCAAGGGTTTCACAAAGCTGGGCACACTTTTGTAAAGGCGAACTTTTCACAAAGCTATGTATTCTGCACACCGTATGTCATGTCGAGCCACTTGTATAGGGGTTTCTGTATCAGGCTATGAAACGTAAATTTAAAGGGAAAGCAACGAAACACTACGGTGAGTAAAGAGCGCTAGAACTGTTTAATGCCGTCTTTTTGGAGTCTTATTGAAGGTAATTAGGTACAGATGAAAGAAGTTACATATATTCATTGAGAACAATATTGTATTACGGCTAAATATTTTAATCTCAGAGCAAAGCATTGTACTCCCAGCAGCAGGACTGTAGACTCAAACTATATATCCTATCGATGGGAATTTTCCAAACAAAATATGAAGTGCTACTTTAATTTTGTATATTAGCTTACTTCATTCTCTTAAGCTTGCATTTCAAAGAAGAGTACCTCTCAGTGCCTCCTGGTGTGTGCGTCCCCCACCTCTCCAATACTCTCTTCAGGAATGTGCTGTCATGGAACAATATTATCTGCTTTCAATCTGTACTACATAATATTATATGTTAGATGGAAAAAAAAATATCAGAAGTCCTAAGACGAACATTGCACGAAGATTATCGAAGTATTTTAGGTACCAAAATTTAGAACATACACAAAATATCGAACCGTCATGAACTTCCGCACACTTTTCTTTTTGATTAGATTCCCATGCACTTCGACAGTTGTCAATCGTATCGCTTTTGTAGTACTAAAGGTACCAGCATTAAAGTATTCTAAAAAAAGCATTCTTATACCATTAAGACCGTTCTGTCCTTGTTTCATTCAATATACGTTTCTCTTAAAGTAATACGGCTATTGTTATCCTGTCTTTGGTTAGATATTGCCAAGGCTGTCTTCTATGTTCGTACTTAATATCTCTTCATCAAACTCCAAGATTGTTATCATATTACAGAGTTCAGGGGACCTCCAGCTTGTAATTTCAAGAACATTTTTTTTATTTCTCCACGCCGAATAAAATAAAAGAAAAAAGGTGCTGTTAATTTTTCATTCACGTGCCCAGTTCTCACAGTTGTTTGAATATTTCTCGTATCCCCCAAGCATGCTGCCCTGTCTATACTATTACCGTCATAACTGTATCTGAAGACTAAACGACTTCATGAGTTATCATTTTAGTAAATAAATTATCTAGAAATTGGAAATTTGAAGGAGAGATGGGACCTTTAACGGCCCTATTTGAAATCATCAGGCTATACTTCAGGTCAAAGAAGGGACCCAAGTAATATTGATATAGCTTACTCGCTTCTTTGGTATTCATTCTTTAAAGTGTACCCACAGTCCAGAATTACAAGAATGTGAATTTAAGAGGTTGCGAAATGAATTTTATTTATCCAACTCCCATTTTCATGTAGAAGTTTCTCTTGCTGCCATTTTGAATAAGTGAGACCCAAAATATTTACTGTTACCACTTGATTTCGTAGTCAGGGGACCGTAAGGTTCCCCAAAAAATATTTGGGTCTGAGATTTGTGGTGGGGGGGGGGGGTTGGTGCCAGTGAGGTGCCTCTGGCCCATGGTCTAAATGACATCAAGGATTATTGCGAAACATATCATTTTAAATTGAGGGAATAAACTTTAACATTTTTTATCTCAGCTCAGGAATATTATGTGAAAATGAGACTTAAACCATTTGGGTTACTGTTTACAGCTTTATAACATATATTCTTGAAATTTTAGACTTTATGTACACTTTAACAGTTATTTGATTTGACTGGTGATAAAATAAGCCATCTTTGGAACATTTTAAGGCTCCTAATAGCATTAATGTAGCAGTTGTTATGGTATCACGTAAATGTACCAAGTCACTCGGGACTAGATTATTATGCACATGAATGTCAGTACACTTAGTGCACTATCCTTACGCAGTGCACCCTAGCCACTGTACCGTAAGTGTTGTGGCGTCCTCTCGCCATCCCGTCTTCTAAGTGATAACATCTTAATACATCCTGTAAATATTCAAGGAAGTGTTTTACTTTCATTTGTCTAACTGACTGGTTTATACCCTAACGGTAACATTACATGGTGGCAGCGGTGCAAATGGTGCTTCGTTCAACCTAGTTTTCGAAGAGACAACGCCGGAAATAGACATTTGAAAATTCAGTTGCCAGCATTGGAGGACGGGATGGTGACGGCATGGGTAACCTCACCGCCTAACACAGTCATAAGCGGCCAGAGCAGTGATACCCTATTGACACAGTGTGGAGAACTCTGCGGTGACTCTGCCAACACTGGGAGAACGCTCAAGAGTCAAATTACATTATAGCAACCGGTACCCATCTCCGTATCTAACCGCATATACCTGCCTTCGTACGTAAGCACACGTCACGGAACGAAGAGGCTAAAGGTCACATCGTTCGATACAGCCGTGCGTATCACGCATGTGCGAGCCGGAACTAATTTCCTCTGCACACGGCTACGGAACTTTCTTGAAAAGTTTTTATCAAGTTGGAACCTGTTTGTTATTTGTTAACGATACAAGGAATTCAGCGCTGCATGTATACTACGTTCGAAACGGGAGTCGACAGTGAGCTACACAGTTGACGGTGTCCAATGGGGAGTGCGGGATTTGCAGAACATAGCGGCAGATCAGACCGGAAACAAAGGCATTTTTGGTTATGAATGGGATCACAGTGTAAACCAGGAACTGGCTAACGCCCTGTAAGCATTTAGTACGGACGTTAAGAAATTTTGTGTTCAATTTCATTTTCTCTGCGGAAACAGGAACTGGCCAAAGCCCTGATAATTAAAGTATCAGACACTTTAGAAATATTTTTTGTTTTGGATTAATTACCACAGATCAAGGAACTGGCTAATGCCCTTGTGAATTGTGCTTGGACATTAAGCTTACAAATGTTTACATGTGTTTTATGTGTTCATTGTTGTGATACCTTTCCTTTGGAAATGTTTTTCAGGTACAGTACCCTTATCAAAAGAGGTAAGATTACAATTATAACCATTGTCGGCCTGGAAGGACATGACAGTAGCCTGTAATCAAGGTCACTGTTGATGACGTACAGTGTCACGTCACATTGATAAAGCCTAGGCAGAGAATTAGTACGCTGGTCAGCACTATTTGAATTGGACCAGGTGTGCATCAAGCCTAAGCTGGAGTTAAACCTAAATATCCTTGTACTGTTGTACAAGCCACTCAGCATATGTTATGTTGAGATGGTCAAACCTGCAACCGTTAACGTGAATCGTCACTAATCAAATCAGAAGTGAACGTTTAAGGTCAAAGATTTTTTTTTGTCGTTGCTTCATACACATGCCATAGGCAAGGCCTATATTCGCATAACAACATTATGGGAGACTTAACAGGCATTACACCACCATCATTTGATTGGCAATCGAACAATCTCCCAACTGCATTTGAAAATTTCGAACAGTACTGCAAACTCATTTTCACGGGCCCTCTGCCAAAAAAGTCGGACGCAGAAAAGGTAACGTTTCTGTTGTTGTGGCTGGGCCAAGAAGGTATCAAAGTGTATAACTCCTGGGACCTCACAGACCAGGAAAAGGCCAAACCAGAGGTCGTATTCGAGAAATTTAAAAAACATTTCGAACCGAAGAGCAACTTCAGGATTAACCGATATCACCTTCATAATTATAGGCAACAGTCCAACGAATCGACTGATGATTTTATAGCACGGTGCAAAATTCAAGCCCGAAAGTGCAAATACACCGATGCAGCTCTTCATGAGAAATTAATCGAACAATTAATCCTGGGTACGAGGCACAAGAAAATCCAAGAATCATTACTTAAGAAAGATGAAACACTGACACTTGATACTGCCCTCGATATTGCCAGAACGTATGAGGCAACCCAAATGCAGTTGGAAGAACTGACAAATACAGGAAATGTTAATGTAAATTATGTTAGAAAACATAAGTCTCAGTCTGGTACAAACGTAAAGTATCCTCAGTGTGGAAAATGTGGATTAAACCACAAAGAGGGAGACTGCCCGGCAAAGGGTACTAAGTGTAGTAACTGCGGTAAATTTAATCATTGGAAACGTGTGTGTAGGTCTAAGAGTAAACCGCAACAGGCCCCAAAGGAACGTTACAAGCCCAACGCTAACAAACAGAGAGGGACAAATAGGGCGAAACGCAGTGTAAATGAACTAAGTAATGATCAAGACCTCGTAGTCCAGAACGATCAGCGGGAGACTGACATAGAGTTCAATGTGATACATATCGACCTTAACCAGTCCCAAGCAAAACATAGGGATGAAATTATGGCAAAACTTGAAATCCAAGTGCCTAATGAGAGTAGAAGATGCACCCTTAAGGTGAAAGTTGATACAGGGGCAGAGGGAAACATCCTGCCATTACGAACATTTAAGCATATATTCCCAGGCAAAGTTGACGCTAAGGGGAATCCCCTACCCAGTGCGACCAAGGCTAGTCCAACGAAAATCACAGCCTACAATGGGAGTCAAATTAGCCACCTGGGCATTTGTACAATTACATGTCAGTACAATGGGGTTAAGACCCCAGTAGATTTTTATGTGGTTGATGTGAACAAACAAGTTATAGTAGGACTTCAGACATCACTTAAACTGAAGCTTGTCACAATCAATTGTAATTTACAAGTCAAGGGTTGCACACCCATCAACAACATTGATGACTTATTCAGACTATACCCAGATAGGTTCGAGGGGATAGGTCAATTCAAAGGGTCATACCACATTGTCATAGATAAAGACGCACATCCTGTAGTGCACCCAGCGAGGCGAGTACCAATTCACATCCAGACTGCAATCAAAAGAGAGCTCGACGAGATGCTGCAACTGGATGTCATCGCTCCTGTTTAGGAACCAACTGATTGGGTTTCCAGCCCGGCATACACCCAAAAAACTAATGGACGATGGAGGATATGCCTAGACCCAAAGGATCTGAACAAGGTCGTAAAGAGACCGCATCACCACATTCCAACCCTGGACGAAATAACGCACAAGTTTGCGGGGGCAAAGTTCTTCTCAAAGCTAGACGCTAAGCATGGCTATTGGTCCATCGCCCTCGACAAGCCTTCCAGCTATCTCACAACGTTCAACAGCCCCTTCGGGAGGTTTAGATTTAAGCGTCTTCCCTTTGGTCTATCCATAAGTCAAGACGTCTTCCAGCAACGTATGGACCAGGTTCTTGAAAAGTGTACGGGGACTGCAAGCATAGCTGACGATGTAGCCGTATTCGGAGCCACCGAAGAAGAACATGACCAAAATCTGCATAAACTGTTTAAAGTGGCCAGAGAACACGGGCTAGTATTCAATAGAACCAAATGTGAGATTAAGAAATCTTCTATCAACTTTTTTGGCATACGTTACGACGCAGAGGGTACGCACCCCGACCCAGAAAAGATAGAAGCAGTTGAACACCTCAAGGCACCTGAGTCCAAACATGAACTACAGGAATTCCTAGGCATTGCCACGTATCTTTCACCGTTCATCCCCAACTTATCAACTCACACAGCGAACCTGAGAAATTTGATAAGGAAAGACGATAAGTACGAGTGGCAACCGACACACCAGGAAGCCTTCGAGAAAATTAAAGAAATGATATGTGAAGAAGTAACACTGTCGTACTTTGATCCACGTAAGGACACTACCCTTCAAGTGGACGCATCCCTGAATGGCCTTGGCGCAGTCCTGATGCAGGATTCCAAACCAATATATTTTGCATCCAGATCTTTGACAGACGCAGAGAAGCGGTATGCAAACATAGAGAGGGAACTTTTGGCGGTAGTCTTTGCTTGCGAGAAATTTCATATGTACGTATATGGAAAGCAGTTCATAGTAGAATCCGACCACAAACCCCTGGTGATGATCTACCTCAAAAATTTGATGGCTGCCCCAGCAAGACTGCAACGTCTGCTACTACGTTTGCAAGGTTATCAGATGAGAATTACATACAAACCTGGAAAGGAAATGCTGTTGGCGGATGCCATGTCCCGACTCAACCCCTTACCCAGTCGTGAAACAGTTGCAATCAATGGAATCAACATGAGTTTCTCATACTTCTCCAATGGTAAACTGACAGAACTCAAGCAAACCACGAACGAGGACCAAGAGATGACAGCCCTAAGAGAGCAGATCATCAGCGGCTGGCCAGAGAAACAGCGGTCGTTACCACAACCACTTCGGCAGTACTGGTCCTATCGCGATGAGTTGACAGTGGAGGAAGGTGGCGTAATTATGAAGGGACAAAGAATTCTCATACCAAAACAGTGCCGGAAAGACATTCTTACCAAACTGCATGACGCACATCAGGGTATTGTCAAATGCCAACTACGAGCAAAATCAACAGTCTTTTGGCCCAAAATCAACCAGGACATCGAGGAATTAGTCAGATCATGCACCATCTGCATGGAGAACAGCAAGGCTCAACCAGCTGAACCTCTTCAACCCCACGAGATCCCAACACGACCGTGGCAAGCATTAGGTACCGATCTCTTTACACTTGATGGAAGCGACTACTTGATTGTGGCTGACTACTACTCAAAGTACACCCTGATTAAGTCAATCCCCAAAGGAAGGTCCAACAGCCCTACTGTTGTAAACCTGCTTAAAAGCATCTTCTCAGAGCATGGTATCCCAGAGAGAGTCATAAGCGACAACGGACCACAGTACAGCAGCCATATCTTCAAGGAGTTCTCACAGTTGTGGAACTTTCAGCATATTACATCAAGTCCACAATCCCCAGTCAAATGGATTCATAGAAAGGCAGGTGCAGACAGTAAAACATACTATCAAAAAGGCGAAGCAGTCAAAAACCGACGTCCACCTGGCTATGCTCAGCCTCCGGGCAACACCCATAGATAATCATCTACCATCACCTGGAGAACTGTTATTTAACAGGAAAATTCGATCGAGCCTACCAACAAAAATCCAGAACACACAACCGGACCGAGACAAATTAAGTGAAAGACTGGTGGAGCGACAATCTCAGCAGAAGATAAACTTCGATAAAGGCACACGGCACCTCTCACCAATGATCCCCGGACAGGTCGTCAGAGTGAAAGACCCGACCTCAGCTCTCTGGAAACCGGCAACGATCTCAAAACAATCCACGGAACCAAGATCATACGAGATCCTAACCGAGACCGGCCAGACTCTCAGACGGAACAGACGTCATCTAAAAGAGACAGGGGAGAAAATGGTCCCACATGCTACTGGAGAGGATTTAGAACCACAACATTCACAAACCCCTCACAAAACAAACGACTCTAACCAAAACACAAATCATAACAAACCATACATTACCCGGTCAGGCAGAATAGTAAAACCTAGACAAATACTAGACGTGTAACCGACATATATTATTATAATCGAACTTGTGTTGTTGGTAGTAATGTATCTCATCATATTGATGTGTCATCTGTATATTTTTATTACTAAGTCATTTAGCTAGAAGTCATGATAAGTCAGATAGACATAAGCCAGTTATATTATGACTTGAACCTTTCTGTGCTAGATAAGTTGAAAGGATGTTGTCAGTAAGTTTTGTAATCTTTAGAACAAGGTTGGAGCAGCCAACTCTTTCTCTGAAGAAGGGGGATGTTATGGTATCACGTAAATGTACCAAGTCACTCGGGACTAGATTATTATGCACATGAATATCAAAACACGGAGTGCTCTATCCTTACGCAGTGCACCTTAGCCACTGTACCGTAAGTGTTGTGGCGTCCTCTCGCCATCCCGTCTTCTAAGTGATAACATCTTTATACATCCTGTAAATATTCAAGGAAGTGTTTTACTTTCATTTGTCTAACTGACTGGTTTATACCCTAACGGTAACATTACAGCAGTGACACCATTTTAAGTCCTTTTACCCCTGTTAGCAAATCCCAAAATAAAGAGATAACCGGAAGATGATGACCCTTTAAAGGATGATGCGGTAACCCTAAAATTAAGTAGATACCCGGGTATCCTACTCATTAACGGCTTTCCAATCATGTGACGATTATTTTGTAACGTAACCTGAATAACCCTTTTGTTTACCTTGAGACATTCATCAGCTGAAACATCATTGAATATACTTGCAATCGAAGTAAGACTAGATTCGTTACAATTAGGTCATGTATCAAAGTAAGGAGGGGGTGACTGCTCATTCCCTTTAACGGGCAAAAGCCGAAGATGGCGTCAAGGCTGTTAGATAAACATCCCACAGTGAGATCATTTTGATTAGTTCCATTTTACTCCAGTACACAGGCCATGGATCAGTAATCAATAGAAGAAAACCGAAAATGACTACTCTTTAACTGTTATTTCATTTCATGTCTTTAGCATCTCCTTTCATAAGCCTAACACTAAAACCCAAGGAATGTTGAAACATGGCAGAACCTATCAAAGATCGGTGGTACATGAACATCAAGTTTCAGTCACCAATGTTGTAAAGGAATTGACTCCGATTTTAGTAGTGCATACGGATAGATATTAATGATATGCTTACGTTTGGGGGAATGAGAAACAGTTTGATGACAAGAAAAAGCAAAATGGACCTGTCATTTTTCCTCAACGACGATAATTGCTGTTCTATTCGTTATGTTCCTAGACTATACCCAAGGTTTAATACAATGGAAACAAAGGAAAACAAAAAAGTGACATATCTGCCAGCTTATTAAGAATCCTCGGGGTACGATGATTTATTTCCTACATGAAATCCACATTTGTCTGC
The DNA here is from genome assembly GCA_029531755.1 of Holothuria leucospilota. Taxonomy (NCBI): domain Eukaryota; kingdom Metazoa; phylum Echinodermata; class Holothuroidea; order Aspidochirotida; family Holothuriidae; genus Holothuria; species Holothuria leucospilota. The sequence continues at coordinate 109,502 of JAIZAY010000118.1, forward strand.
TAGTAAAGTTTTTTTTTAATTTTCGGGCAATACGATGCAACATTTTAATATTTTGAGAGACAACAAACGTCCTTGTGTGCACACAGTTCGACTATTTTTCCCAGCATAACTATAAGACCATTTTCAGAATCTCTTTTGTGATGTAGAGGCCTTGTCGGTTGGAGGTATGGACGGCTTTGGAACAGTAAGTTAGCTCAAGTTGATCTGACAGGAAGTGACTACTAGAGAAGTAGGCCATGTACGATTCAAAAGTGGAGCGAGGCGGGGTAGGGATAAGGGCCTCCGTCGCAGACGTCTAGCTCTTCGCGGGGGACATTTTCCAATTTTCTAAGGAAGCCTTAATGTGTACCATTGAAATTCTAACTTCGGATGGCATCCAGTCGCCGTGGTGGTTTAGTTGATTTTGTTCTCAAGTAGGACCCGATTTTTTTAAATAAAAACCTGCTAATATATTCCAGTATTCCGCAATAAAAGCCAATTTTCAAATTTTCTTCAAAAAGACTACAGATTATAAGGCGCCTTTTTGCTTTCTACTAATTCCGTTCAAAATCCCATTGCCTTTGTCGCCACCTCGAGTGCTCACCCTTTCATTACCTCCTGCCTAGTCGTGGAGTGTGGACCCCTGTCAGGAAAATCCTAGAGCCAGTCCTGATACGATAGTTGCTCACGAGGCACTCGTCGACGTCTACAAAATGCTATCCCTCCACTGTCTCTCCTAAACTATGCGAACATTTTGGGTATGAAGGATTCTTTTGCCCAAAGTACCTCCCAGATTACCAGGCCTCCTAATTTACATACTTTTGCCATGTTATGCTTTTGAACGCTAGAGTTTTAAAAAGAAACAACTTAAAATATCTCAACAGTATCACCATGGGAAGGGGTACCTCCAAATAGGCCTATGAATCTATACCTTGTGCTGTCAGGCAAATGCGGTCAGTGGGTGGCTATAAACAATGGTCCCCTTATTCAGTGCTCTCAAGGACCCTGGGAAATATTTGATGAAGTTACTAGACTAAGAGGTAGAGTCACGGATTCATAATGCGCCGAGGGGGCGGGCATCGAAGGAAATTTGTCTGAACATGACGGCAAGCGACATGATCTGGTGTCTTGGAACTACAATACCTGCAGAGTGGAGGGGGGTTTCTAGCATTATATAACCCTCTAAGTGCCTGCATGCTGTGTCAAAATAGTCTTCTCCGTAAAAAATATCAAGGGGAGGGAAAAAACTTAGGCCCCCTATCCCGAAATATGCATTGGTTGGAATCGACTTTTAATTTATACGCCCAAACACTAGTGACTTCATTACTTTTTCACACTTTCTCAGTATAACATACTTATTTTCATCAAGATGTGTGCTTCGGTTTTGCTCATGTCCCGCCTCTTTAGTTATCGCAGGTGGTGTTGGCAAATTTAGATCAGTTCCCAGCCAGTAAGGTTTTTAGTCTTTTTGAAGGTTTTTACGTTTAAACGTTCACGAGATTTCAATTTGTGACTCTCATTGAGAGGGGGGTTATTTTACGTGTGACTGACGCGTAGTGTGCCATGGATTATCGTCAATTTTTCCTAGGGTAGACAGCAAGGAACTGGCTTTTAGTCTACTAAATACGTTTCAATTGGGACCAGCGTATTAATTTCTAGTTAATGACAGCTTCGTCAAAAAATGTTATTGAAAAAGTATGTTATAACCAGGGAGTTGTAATTTGAATAAAAAAAAACCCTGTTATAGCAGCCACGGGGCATATACGGAAAGGAACCTTAAGGGAATTTTCAGTTAGAATTAAAATTCTTAGATTTGACTATCATGATTTGTTTCATATGCCAAAGATTGATTTACTTGGAGCAAGTGAATTGGCTCTTACCTTAAGAATTCTGCATGGGTAACGTAGAAATACCTTTCTGCTTTCAATGTTTCACGTTTGATTCAAAATCTTACAAAATTACGATCATTAGAATGATTGTACTGAAGGAAGTCCCCAGTCCAGTCAGTTGAAAACATGACCGTTATGGACTCCATATAATACACATACAAAAAGGACATTTGACTTATGTTTGTAGAAATTTACTATGAAGGAAACAATTTACAGGGACATAATTCGCTGGGGCAGGCCCTTGGTCGGGCAATGTACTAAAAGGGGCGAAATAGTTTCCCGGGGCAGATATCTTAAAATGCTTTGAGGCAACGGTACTTCAAAATTTTCCGAAGGTGCGAAAGTTGTCTAGGGAGAGCTTTCTTCTGGCTCCTCTAACAAGACCACAGGCTTAGATGGGGACTTGGACAAAAGAAGGGCATCCATCTGGAATATCCCCAACATTCTAAAAATTGGTTTTGTTGTTTAGTTAACCGAAGTGAAGTTGTAATTCATAAGCCATATATGGCTTCTCTCACAAACGCGGTCGCTAAGCGTCGTAAAACAACTGGCTGAATTATGATTTCCGTCGGGTGTAAGCAACATGGTACAAATCAACTTTTATAAGACAGGTGTCACCTTCAAACTTTGAATGCATGGCTTTCTTTATCTGCATGTCAGGTTGAAACAGAAGATATTGTTTAGTTTATCCAAACGGATTCGTTGAGCATTTTTTTTAATTTCATCTTATGTTATTAATTTGCAACCCTGTTCTGACCGTTGAGTGCGTGATCACAACAAATACAGTAAAACCATTCTTTGCACTTTCTCTGATTTTAGGATGTTTAGAAAGTCTTCCCGCAATTTCGACTTTGCATGCGCACATCATGAAAAACTGGGGATAAACTAACACATCGTCGTACCTACAACACGTGCCAAGAAACTGTTTGTTTTAGTCAATGTTCAGATCACCCCTTTTCAGATCAGCTAGGAGTGTAAGAAGTGTTCTTATCTGTGGTTTTGTGTCTTGAACAACATGAACGTCTTCGTTGTCTTAAAAACATCTTATAATCTGGCTTAACTTACGTGTATTTTGCATACTATGCTATGCTATGAGCATGTTTGTTTTCATTACATCCCACAATTCCTTGTGGCAATCGTAATCACGTAAAGGTTTATTCATGTCAATGTTTGTGATATATTTTCAGTCATTGTTGAAACAGGTTTGTTGTGGTGCCGTAGTGGACGGTTGGTTTCATTACTGAAACGCAAGAATGAGTTGTAACCACATATTTACAGTAATTGGATAGCGTTTATTAGTTCTATCTCGAATAACTAAATTTGAGAACATAAGACCACTAAGAAAAGATGGCAACAAAACTGACTGAAAAATTTGTAATCTATATTAACAAGGTAATTAAATCCTTTGTATCGGAGTCATTGTGAATTGTTTAGGA